>JAGFPH010007879.1:41383-53728 GCA_018207615.1 Philaenus spumarius | reverse complement strand
AAGAGTAGCCTATACAAGAAGTAGTTATCATGAACATGACACCAGGTATAAATATTTGATTGTGGGGATTGTTAGGCTTGGTAAAACCCAAATCAGTCATTAGCATATTGGTGTTGGATTTTTTAATAGGCTCCATGAAAACACTAGCTTGCTATCTGTGGGACGTTTTACAGAAAAATTGTTGAAAGGCAAGTCTTTCTATGGTGTACAGGAGTTCAGGGATGAAGGACTTGGTTTTTTAGTCACTTTGTGAAGTCTTTGCTATATTACTGGCTATTTCAGTTGCAGCTGTGCTTTGTTTAACAAAAGTACAGTAAAGTATTTCCATTTATTGTAGTAAAATGATTTATGTTTGAGTTTGTATATTAATTATCTTTACTCGACTAGTCTAACACAAATGTAAAATTTGTCAAACAGGCCATAAAATCCTGTTCATGAAATATTGATTCACTCTGTACACAAGCAAGATATTTTAATGATACAACTAAAATATTATTTTAATTAACAAAACTTCTGCACCCTACTAATCCGCACAAACTCCTATGTCGTGCGAGCCCCAAACTCGCTATGACAACGTTCTTTGATTGCATTTGAACGGATGTAGTTACTTTGATGTTGAAGTTTGAGATGTCCTGCTATCTGTGGAATTTTAATAGAACCATTTCAGTTCAGTTTCTGTGGTAAATAAATCTTAGAAAAAATAATGTTTGCCATCTTTGGCCGCTCTGTAAACAGCTGTCTGTTCTTGCCATTGTTTGGTTCCTACTTACAACGTAGCGTTTTAGTGAGCTTAGTTTTGTTGTACTAGGTTATCGTGTGTAATTTCACTGTTTATTTTTTAATATTGTTCTTTTTACTATAATGATTGTTGCGAAATAAAATAAACGAAGTCGACGGCAGTTTGTTACAAAATGACGACAGTGGCGACGGAACTTTTGTTTCGAACCCTAGTGATACCAATAAGTTTTGAAAAAAGCTTTACTTATTAGTTTTGACCTAAATAATGCTGTTGCTAAGCAATAAAATAAATAGTTGGGACAATTTTGTACAAGTTAGTGTCAAAACTAATTTTTTTATAATGTATTATTGTGTCTAAAACATTTGTAAACCACTTAATTTTGTTTGTAATGATATAGACAACAAAAAACAAGCAACAAATATAGGTCTTCCCATTGAAATTTGTCCAAAATTCTTGTTTTTTTCGACGAATTTCTATTTTTTTCAATAAATAAAAAATACACTTAAAAATAAAAAATATATGTTTTATTTCATACCAATCTAAACTTTAGTCATAGAAGAAACTATAAAAAAATCAGCTTTTTAGAACTGACAGAAATACTTTTTTTGTAGTAAACAAATTAAAGTGCAATATTCGCTCAAAATTGAATGGAGCTGATAGGAACACTAGGTCCCCAGTAATTGGAGTGGAAAGGGTTAATAAACTTACCTAACCCGCTACAAATCAGCTCGTGAGCTCCATTGTCAGACATTCAGTTTAAATTAAAACTGTCAAGTTAGGGTATTATACAAAATATTGTTTTAGAATTAAATTGAACATTATTACAAAGCCCCCAACACACATCGAGCATACTAGATGGTTTTGTTGGGTCGGGCGCTCGGCTCGACAGCACCACCGAGCTTCCGACATGTTGGGATAGTTCGGAAGTGTGTGTGGGGGGGGGGGGGATAGTCATCTGACAAGACTAGTTTATCCAACTTAGTGGCACAGAAGTGTTGTGATTGAGGTTACAAAATGTAGTTTAATGACAACAAACAGTTTTGGACAGAATTCATTGAACTTTATAGAGAACAACGGGTTCTATGGGACGAAAAAAACAAAGGCTTTTCTAATAAACACTCATGTAAACAATGGTGCGCCGTCCTGTTAGAAAAATGTACAGAACTTTTTTTAGAAAAATTTGTGGAATTGAATCACTCAGATCATAAAACACTACGCCCAACTTGTTCGACAATGAGTTAACATCAGCCATCTTGTCGGGTTCGACTTCAGGTCAAGTTGGGCGGTGTGTGTGGGGGGGGATTTAGACACTGTAGATAAGTTTTGTCTAGATAAATTTTTATTTATAAATTTGCTTCACAGTTTAATCTATTGTACATTCATTTGTCAAGTAACAGGTTAGTAAATATAGTCACCAGTATTTTTAATTTTATTCTACTCATGCGGGAACTCTTTCTTAGCTACATAAAAAGAACATCACAACCAAATTTAGAACTATTAAAAGAATTGTTGATTTGAAAGAAAATACTGGCATTTAAAATAAATAGATTAGCTGATGGAAGATTTTCATTGTTGGTACAAAATTTGTTTCCTCTAAACTGGCATGTAGGCTACTTCTCAGTGGCATTTCCATTAACAGCTGATTTAAACACTAATATTTAGGTTTTGTTTAGGAGTAGTGCTGGTTATGTTTCAACCTACACTTTTATTTTGCACAGAAGATTTATAAAAATGTGTATGTAGGAAGGAAAGGAATGGTGTGCATAGCACAACAGGGTACTCTTAATTGTTTTAATTTAAGGAAAACAAAGTAATACTTTTAAAAGTCGTTTAAAGTATTATAGCTAAACAACTAAAACACATTATTTTTGTTGCTTTTTATTATACAATGTACGGTATTTGAGTTACTACTACAAGCATTCAGTTTCTGATGTCTTCTATTTTCTTCCTCAGCCAATGTCCAGTTTACGTTGTTTTTAAGAATATTTTATAAGGTAGACTGTTTGCCGACCATATCTAACAAAACTTCACACATAATATTATAGAACTAACAACATCCTAGATAATGTAAACCTTATTAATAATAAAACCACAAAGCACATACTACAGCATGCATTTACTGAGCAGTATACAATCAACACCTGTTGTCAAGTCACTTGGGAATGTTGCCATGACTACAAGTAAAGACATTGCACACAGGGCAGATTTTAAATTACAGGAAAATTCACCACATCAACCTAAGATTTGCGTTTACACATTTGACAAGAAAACAACTGTTAATACAGTTTTCAGTTAATTGGTTGCATTATTTAGTATTTGTTTCAAATGGATATTGAACAAACTCTTACTTTGAGGTTATTCCATCACTGAAGAAAACAAATCTGCTTACCTAGGTCCATTCAATTATTCAAAGAAGATAAAAGTTGTTTATACTTTATTTGAAAAATTGTGAGAGGATGATGCAAAATTTCATCTATCTTCACTATGATTTTTGCATGTGTAACTAATCTTATAAGATGGACTCAATATGCAACCAGCTGATGTTCACAACAATCAATTTCAAGACTACCAAAGTTCAATCCATCACGACTGCTCTACTACCCGGGTTCACTACATTTAAATTAATTAAGACAATACCTTTTCAGTATTCCAATATTCAGTCCGTGCTTTTAAACATTGAAAAGGTAAAATTATTCTTAATAAATTGTTTGTTGTAGATTACCCAAGTGCAATTATAAAAGCACAGGAAGGGAGGGAATATGCAAGGTGGAGTGTTGATATATAATTTTTCAGTCAATCTTGTAACTTTATTTATACACAAATTTTGTTCCTTCTTTGTATTACAATACTACATCGAATACATAATTTCCCATAAAGTTGGCCTACATGTAACCAAGCTAGATTCATAGGACAGTTTGACAGAAGAAGAAGGTAACCAACCGACACATACTATATTTAATAATTTCACAATCATGATATTTAAACATACAGTATATTGAATTAAACCTAAAAATATTAAAATTCCAACTAAACAGCCTTAGTACAGCTACGCTGATGTGCACCTGCAGTGCAGCCAACCTGGAAAATAGAATCAATCGCAAACAATATCAAGATCACAAAACGTGAATGAAATACCAATACCGGACGACAAAATGAGAAAACTGACCAGAAATGTTTGAGGAATGGAAGGAGAAATATTTGAGAGGTTTTTGATGAACAATAAATAATATCATTCAAGATAAATCAAAAGAATGGATGTGAAATGTATGAGGAATAAAATGAGGCACTATAGGTTTTTGATGAAAACATAATATTGGGAGCAGAGACACTGGAGTATTGAGAGGAATGAAAGTTGTGGTCATAAACATGTTTATGCTTTATGTTGAAAACAAGCATGGTCGAGAGTGAATTTTATGTTTGATTAATTTCAACAATCGAGATCATTCTTACTGAATATTGCAATTATTACTTTGTTTCCAATTATTTACAAAATTAGCGCAACTACATAGGAATTACAGCATGACTGCCGCAAACATTTTTTAAAGTCAGAAATTGTGATTTAATGTAGGTAGGCAACAGTATTTAATAATGTTAATGATATCAAGTTACTGCAACACAAATTAAAATTTAATTTTTATATTTCCTAAGCATGATCTAATTTGATTTCCACTAACATTTATTTAAACGCCAGAAATTGAGATTTAATTCTGATTGAATTCAAGTTACAGCAACATTGCGACTTATTAAAAGATTCAAATTTCTCGAAATAAGAATGAACAAATTCAAATTATAGCAACTGCAATGAACATTCCTAAAAACAAAGATTGTAATTTAAATTTTTTTTATAAATTAGGTGTGACCATTTTGAAATATTGCAGTGCCACGATTAGTCTTGCAGACGCAAATTTAGATATTTCCCAAAATAAGTACAATTGATATACAATACTGGGAAAGTTTTTAAAAAATGAGGTAATTAATAAATTCCGATATTTTATGGAATAAACATAATTTAATTCAAGTTATCGCAACTGCAAGTTACTCTTTTTAAAGAAAATTGCTTTTAAAACTGATGTTTTGAGAAAAAAATCATAATCTGGAATATTTCAAAGTTCAGATTTGGTAAAAAAATGACGTTGCTCTCTAAATTAAAATAAAAATTCCTGGCTGATCATTTTCAAGAATCCTAGATTTTTCCCAAATTTAAAGCTGATGGACTTTTAAGGGTACAAGAGTAATAGAAATCAAGAATAAAGGTGTTTGAGAGGTTTTTGATGAACTATAAATAACATAGAGTACAGACAGAGTAGAGAATGGAACAAAAGGATTCAAGAAATGGGTGAGAAATACTTCAGGACCAATAAATAGTAAGGGATGGCAAGGCAACACATATAGAAACCCAGGATTTTCAACACACATATAACTTTTCCAGAAGACTAAAACACCATTCAGCTTATGATATTGAATTTAAGAACGTTACTTGCAAATGTTTTAAACAAATCATGCACATACAGGTTGAAGCATCGAGTGATAAACAACTTTGTGGCTAATTTCCAATTTCAAATATGATAAACTTTGTTTTGGAAAGACAATTGCAACAAGATTTTGTAGGCATCATTTTACAGTCTTCACATTGTATGACAATACATTTAAAAGTTTTCTTTTACTATCCACACAAACGTATTATATTTTAATATCAATTTTTTTTTAAATTATGAACTAATAGAATGTGCCCTCGAAAGTAAGCTGCCAAACAGGAAATGTTTCTGTGAGTCAGGATAAAGAAACAATGAAGAAGAATTTTTTTCCAGTAATTGATTACTTTGCCAGATATCTGCCTTTTTTTACAAAATGATTTATCTTTAGAATAACTTGACCAATTAATTTGATACTTGGCACAGTACTTAATAAGATAATACTTATGTAGAAATAACCAATTTAATCCAGTGATCTGGTCCAAAACAGAGTCTATTTTGAAAATTTACCATTTTTGAATCTGATAGACAGAATTATGTGGCAAAGTTTGGCAGCTTATTTACAAGACACCCTGTGTTTGACATATCCAGGAAGCCAACACAGGAGGGACAACATTACACGAGAATAAAGGTTATAAAAACTACAACCATAGTGCATTATTTTTCTTATTTTATATAAGATATAAATTTTACTATATTACGTTTTCAAAATGTCTGTGACTTAAATTTTGTATTTATTCACACCACTGAAAAATTGCATCTTTATTTAAAATTGAACTTTAGACGCCTCACAACATAACCTGAAAATTTCAAGTATTTAATAATTAATGGTTGCAAACTCTTTGAGGTGTTTTTCAGATTTAGACACCTTGTATGTATGTTAGCCATTTTGTTATGTTTCTAATTTATCACCGCCTTTTTGACAGGCAAACGAAATTTACGTACGGCATCTTACAACTACCCAAACACTATGGCATCTTGCCTAAAAAAGTCTCATATTTAAATTTCTTCTATAATAATAAACTCTCCCTTTTTACACAGTGAACATAATCCAGCTCTTCTTCATGAACAACGGTATTAAACTATAAAAATCATAAAAGCATACGAAAGGAATGAGAAAGCCGTACAACTGAAGTTCCGCAAGAACCGCTAACGATTAGCTTCTATTGAAACTAGTTTTCTTTGTCCTTTCCAGTAAATGAAGGCCAGTTAGGCACTTACTGCACCATAATGCAAATAACAAACCACATCAGTTGTTATCCAATCAATGTTGAACACATTGAGAAAAAAAATAGATTTAAGAGAAACAACCAATACGTCCATTGTAAAATAGGTGGGAATAGCCAATTAGAAATTTGTGTTAAATTTATCCTACCTTAACCCTACAACTGTCCATGTTAATGTTTTGCAACGCCAAGTCATTTGGGTGCGTGTGCAAGCATATTTTCAAAAATTCGCCAAATATAGTAATTGTATACCAATCCAAAAGTGTTCTGTACCTTTTTTGTAGAGAAAGGTTCAAAAAATCCACATATGTAATTAAAAAATTTATTGATGTAAAATTGTAAAAGTTATTAGCTCAAGAAGCAAAAAATGTTCAGTAACGAAAGGAAAAAGTTCAACTTTAGGCCTACATAGCAAGTCGTAAACATTTTTTGTAGTTTTTTCGTAAATGTAAAAAAGTTTCGTAATTTAGTTCTAAATAGAACCGTATAAAAACATTTATCGATTTCAAATTTCTTATTTTGAAAACACCAGTTTTTGTGTTCCAAATACACGATTGCTAACAAAACCGCCTAATTTGAAACGTAATTTACTAATATATGCTTTGCCCAAAAATGAAATATTATTAAAACAAAGTGTAGAGAATAAATCAAAGTATTGAACTGTATACTTGTATATTACCTCATCATAAAAGTGTTTTACTTAGAATCAATTGAATTACAAAAGTAAGATGAAACAAATGAAACCTCGTGCGGACAAAGGAAATTCAAAATATGACCGTTGAAGACAATGGAATCAGCCTTGTTTTGCAAACTCAAGCGGTAGTATGAATTCTGTGCAAATATGAACTTTCAACTGCTGTTTGAATAACATTTAAAAAGTCAAATATAGTTTGCTTTACACCAAATGAAAGATTGAACTTTGGTCTATAAATAGATATCAAAAAGTCTATTGAAATAATTCGAATTATAAAAGATATCTCGAACGCAAAATGTGTTGTTTTATTGGTTGAAATCTGCTCAATTGCAAAGGTTTACAGACAATTCCATATCTTTGGAACTATTTATCCGATTTTGGATTGGATGGCAGTTTCAGATAGGTAAAAGTGTGATGAATCCTTCAGTATACAGATATAACTCAGAAAAATACCGAGCGGGCTGTATTGAAAGACATAGAAACTGGAATTAAAGGTAGTTTTGGTGCATTAAAATTCGCGCTACATTGGCTTTTAGAAAACTAAAAAACTGCAACGATGATTACGTATATAAATATACAGTTTAGAAAAAACTTGTAAATGCAAAAATTAAAGTTTAGATCATTTCCTTTCTAACGGTTTTTGATGTATTGCGATTGGATAGTTTTTAGTGGGTGAAATATTCATTACAAGTAGAGTTGTCAAAATTTATCGTTTTCACGTGCCACGCCCCCACGACCACTCAAATTGAGTAGTCTGACAGTTGCAGGGTTAAACAAACTATGTAGGCCTACTTTAAATCACAAAGTGAAATAGTGCTAGAAATACACAATTTTGTTTTTTATCTCTTCCTAATTGTAAACATACCTGAGTTACAACACAAAGACGCAGACCGGAAGTTGAAGGTTTATAGATGTTTCATGTTGATAGATTACAGATGTTTCATGTTGAAGGTTTATAGATGTTTCATGTTGATAGATTAGTACAGATGTATCAATGATGGTGGTGAAGAATGTTGGCCTGATAACAAATATTTAAATTAGATTAATTATAAATAGGCCTAAACAAATTAACACAATTACAGCAAGTACTCAAATTATTTGTTTAACTCTGCGATTGGCTTGTTATAAAGTGACAGAGTATAATAGTACAAAATCACAAACATATCAAACATAACATAAAAGTAGCCTACCAAGAACCTAACCTTTTTGAACCGATATTCTTAACTTAATAGGATAGCCTAGCCTATGATGTAATAGAAAATGCACATAGATTTAGAAATTTCAAAAGTCAAACAGATGTAATGTCAATACTGTACCTAGATGTTAAATTCAATACAACCCATGTATAGTTGTAGACTAGATAAGTAATTCAAAACCAACCTACAGTAAAAGCAGTTGCAGCCTAACCGAACGTAACCTCCAAAAACAAAACAATGCATAGCGAAATATGATTTCGCAACAGAAAGCACCACAACACATTCATATATTTATTTATCAATCACAAATCAATTCACGTAGAACACATATTATCAATAACAAGGCATCAATCAAAACATTTCAAAATTCCATTTGTAAATATCGAATACACTGCCAAATCCAATCGCGAATTAAAAACGATTTACTAGCTTGAGCCGCTAATCACGTAACCAAATACATTAGAATAAACGTTTAGCGTATGTACGGTAAATTAAACTGTAAGCTCTAAATAATTATCTATTGTAATTCATAGTATTATTTAAGTATTCATTGGACCATGATGTATGGTAGGTAACAAACATTAAAAAAGATAGTAAGGAACAGCTGTGTAAATTTAGACCAACTAATAACAAGCCAGCTTATTGTGTAGCGGTAAAATCCTTTACGATAAATAATATTTTATTTAAAAACTACAACAGTAGAACCTAAACGCATTTGTAATTTGCAAAAATAATTACCAAAACTTGAAAAACAAACTAATGGAAATACGATAATAAACGCACTAGATTTATTACACCAAGCAAGATGACAAGCAATTTGCGAGCAAACGAAGACCTACTCCGATGACATCATTAATGTATTCGTCCGCTGACGACCAATGGAAAGTGAAAACAGTTACAAGAGATCTCCCCGTCGTTCCGATAGCGTCATGAAGCCAAGAACGGCATCCTTTTTAAAAACGAGTTGTACAGTTGCCATTGAATAGTGAAGGTGTTTTAAAAAACAGTGACAAAATTCCAATAGAGACTGGTATACTCTATATTAATTACCTAAAAAATAAACAATTTAAACTTGGAAATGAACAATAGGACTTAAATATTATAAAATTAAAACCTTCCAAAAGTACTTTCATTAACCAAACACAAAATTAACCTTGCCAATATTTTATGAACTATACTAAAGTGATATAAATGCGTGCAATAAAAATAAGGAGGTATATTCAGTGCCAGCAGAGTGCCTGCCCCGAGATATATTAAAATTCAATTAAATTATCAAAAATGTACATTTTTAATATATTCAAATTTTACCTATGAATGAGCTAAGCCAAGGGTAATTACAAACTTTATCAAGGCAAACCCAAGAATAAAATTAACATAAATTGTAATCTTGATACTATAAATTCTAATAAATATGTTTATGATGATGATGTTCTTAAACTTGTGTGTTTAAATAATTTATTTCTATGTTGATATACTATCTGATAACACGTAGGAATAGCTTCAGTTATATCATAATTTTGGCTTCCACAACGTGTGGTTTTTTTTAAAAGAAATTATAAAAGAATCTTACAAGAGCCTGGACTAGATAGTTTTATATTGCCTTTTTTATTAAATTGTTGTAAAAATATATTTTCTAGGGTTATGTAATTATTTTACAACAATTCTAAATGTTTAGTTGAATAGGCAGTGCAGTGAATATACATACGGTATCAATATAATTATATAAACATTAATCCTTCAAATTGTTTCTTTGAACAAGCGGCTACATGAAAAGTTACACATACAGGTCAAGGTCATTCCACTTCAAACTCAAAATTGTTTAATTTACGGAATTAGTTTGCTTTTGGATTCAGTTATGAAAGCAGGTATTTCTTGTTTTGATTTTGTAGTGGATATTTACACAGTTTGTACTCTGCATTTTATACACAGTTCTGTGAGTTACAAAGAATCTAACACATAACTATGAACCAGATGATACTACTGAAATCTTAGAGTTAGCTGAACTAGACGGGACTAGGACATTCAGGTAGAACTGTTAAACTATCATGAAACAGAGGTTACTATAGAGGAGTTACAAGAGCAAAGATAAGTTTGCAGATGAAGACTTTTTAGGAAACGTTGACTTATGCTGCCAACTTAACGCATTGTATTCAAAACTCGATTTAACTAATTTCTAGGTCACCAACTCTGATATAATAAACAGTTGGCAGAGTCCTCAAGAGTTCGCTAAATCAAGGACCGACTGTATTAATATGTAGTTTTATTGACTTTGTTAAATATTAGATAATAATTATATTATTAAACATATTAAATCAATGTAAACGGCAAATACAATGACACGATTGCCATACTCCTCTATTCCAATACGTTTACTGGAATAACTAAAAGTTACTTTAGTTGAAAATTTATAAGAAAAACAAACTTAATAAATTACCATATATCAGCATACATAAAAAAAAAACAGCACAACACAATGTTCACTTTTCAGCAGGCTCGATAAATACAATAGCCTACTAATAAAAAAAATGGAAGGTATAATGTCAAGCCATAGTCACACCTGTATACATTCCAAATCATACACTAAAAATAATGTAATTAATTGTATCACTATTTCTTTAAAATTAAAGGTTTCGTAAATTTAAAGGTGTTTACTTAGCAAACTATATATACAGCAATCCCGCGCTATTCGCAGGGGGGAAAGGTTCCGAAAAAATGCCGCGAATAGCGAAAAACAAATCTTATAGGAAAAGGGAAGTTATGTTCATGACATATAGAAACATTTTAAAACACTATGTACTTATGTACTAATGCCTATAATTCATTTATACATAAAATACAGGCAGTCCTTGTTATGCGCGGTCCCGCTTTACACGATTTCGCTTTTGTGCGGTAAAAAAAGTCCTTGAAAGGTTTAGTGTTTGAGCTGAGTTGTTTGGAGTGTAGACTACAGTTGATAATTTTGTTGGTAATCTCACTCTCCTCTCAAGGTCAGTGCTCTCATAACGGTACGTCTACCCACCCCTACTTGCTCTGTCATTGTTTGTGTCTGTCAATTTTTAGAACTTAGTCACATCAAGCTATCGTTCGCTGTCGGTACCAGTAGCGAAAATATTGGTCACGAGTGATAATCTAAAACGTAGCAAAAACTTAATTTCTTTCAAAATATTTTACTGTAATTTTAATTAATTCTTTAAAATTAATTTGACTTGCTGTACACTGATGTCTCCCACTAAATCACAGTATGCCATTAACCTTCATTTGCACAAGTTCACTTGTATTTGTGAGTGTTTCGCCGACGTGGTATTTATACAATGTTATTAAATTCGTACAATATTAATTACAGTACATACAATTTTATATGTACTTAACTGCTATTTAATACAGTATTTTTTTTTTCTTAGCGACCACGAATGTCGAGGGATTAATGTATATATAAAAGTACTTATTTAGTTAGTTTATTTAAATAATAATATAGCGTTACTAACAAATCTTTGAACTCTGTATTTAAAGGAATATTGGTCGAAATAGTGTAAAATTGATATTTTACTGAAATTGGTACCCGAACTGGCACGTATACTTTCTCACAAACACATTTAAATTATTAACACGTTCATTGCTAAGTCACACATGTGAGCTCGACGCTGAACACTATGAGAAGTGGCCGCCGCACAGTGCATTGCACGCCAACCCTCGTATTGGGAGTATTTTCAATACACAATGCATTGCGTGCTTCGCACGCCAACTCTTGTATGTAACCCCGACCGTGACTTCATAATTGTATTAAAGTAGGAGATGTGGTATTAAATTAAAGTAGGAGAGTAAATAATAACTATTATTACCTGAAGTGAAAAATATTCGATCGATTTTCAAACAAATTTTCACCAAACATGTCAATTAGGCCAAACATCGTGCAAATAGATGCACGGAAAAAGGTTTTGAAAAACAACCCTCTTATAATCAGTTAGTACCACGAGACCGAGCTAAAGCTCGATTATAAGCAGGGCTATGATTTCAATAA
>JAGFPH010007879.1:14990-36298 GCA_018207615.1 Philaenus spumarius | reverse complement strand
AAAATGTTAGCAAATCTTATTTAAGTCCTGTAAACAATGTATTTTTGGTTATCTCAGAAACACGGATCAAAATAATTTATGTTTTTCTCAACTTGCTAATGTATAAACAAGAAGCCTACCCAGATATGATGCATGTATTGGTAATATTATTGCTAACGTGTAGTGCAGAGGTCTTATTTGATGTCATCCAGCCACATTTGTCTGTTCATTCATGATTGATGATGAAGCTGCATAATTGACAAAATTATGTTAAAGACTTATAAGCATAGGTTGAATGTAATTGAAAGTATTGACTTGCCATCACAGTTTACATATATAGACAAGGCTTTTCAGTTCATTTTGGATACACTCTTAGTTAATTTGAATGATTCCTGTACAAAACAGACGATGATTCAGCCACAATATAGGAAGGGTATTCCTGTTTTAGTCACTTTACATACTTGGAATATTAAAAATCATTGCTTGTCTCTATGATAAATGAAATACTAATTGTAATTATAAAAAACGTTTAGGACTATATGCAAAGCACAAATTAGATTAGCTGAATGCCAGACCAATGCCAATTATAGAATGGGAGCTGATAATAAATGTAAACATGGAAACAGGAAGCATAAAAACTAAGGGAAACCCTGATATTCCTGTCTCTGCTGATGAATTTAATATTTTTTGTAAATGAATGTAAGACTGTTTATATCAATGATGATAAAATTATCCTAGGAAAAATAAGAGGAATGTTGAAGCCAGTTAAGGGAAGGGGTTGTAAATAGTTCCTTTTTCCAATGGAAGAAAATAACAACAAATCATGTAAATAGAATTATAATAAAGTAACTCCAAATCAAGATATTTGTGGCAACCTGGATGTTTTGTGAAGAGACTTATTCAATCTACTTTGAGTATTTATAAAAAAAGGAAATAGGTCTTGTCCTAACACCTACAGACCATTTTCACTGATAGTCTCTAAAATTATTGAAGGTATTATGAAACAACTCGAAAGTAACTCTGAATGAACAACATATCGTCTCCCTCACAATTTTTTTTTCAAGAAAAGCTTGTTAAAACTAGATGGTTTCAAAGCAAAAAATAATATATAAGCTACACTCTTGCATTTAAGCTCAAATCTAAGGCAGGAGTACTGCAAGGTTCTGTTCTTGTTTATTATATAATTATATCAATGATTTGCCTAATTTCTTTTCAGATAATGTGTGGTTTAGGCTGATGACAGTAGGCCTTCCATTGTAACTATAGACAAGGATCTAAAAACGTTATCAAAATTAAATTAAGAGAATATTGACAGATCTGAGCTGTGGTTTTAAACAGATTTGCTTATTATCAATCAAGATGTCTTTACATTTAGCTTAGGTACCTGCAAAAATGTCAGTTAACTTCTTGGTATTCACCTGGGTGCCTCTTACAAGTACTAATGAATGCCATTCACACCTACTTTATGGGGTAATTCAACAATTAGAACTATCAAAGGAGTCTCGGAGCAAGTTTTGTAGGTCAATTTTCACAAAGTTATTCACTCAATGCTATATGTAAAGAACACTTGGAAGAGTAGCCTATACAAGAAGTAGTTATCATGAACATATTTGATTGTGGGGATTGTTAGGCTTGGTAAAACCCAAATCAGCCATTAGCATATTGGTGTTGGATTTTTTAATAGGCTCCATGAAAACACTAGCTTGCTATCTGTGGGACGTTTTACAGAAAAATTATTGAAAGGCAAGTCTTTCTAAAGTGTACAGGAGTTCAGGGATGAAGGACTTGGTTTTTTAGTCACTTTGTGAAGTCTTTGCTATACTACTGGCTATTTCAGTTGCAGCTGTGCTTTGTTTAACAAAAGTACAGTAAAGTATTTCCATTTATTGTAGTAAAATGATTTAAGTTCGAGTTTGTATATTAATTATCTTTACTCGACTAGTCTAAGACAAATGTAAAATTTGTCAAACAGGCCATAAAATCAGCTTTTGAAATCCTGTTCATGAAATATTGATTCACTCTGTACACAAGCAAGATATTTTAATGATACAACTAAAATATTATTTTAATTAACAAAACTTTAAATGTAATTTCATTCTGTTGGCCAAGTATTTCCACACACCTTCATGTTTGCATTCCTTTAAGTCAGTTTCAAAATATAAAGGAATGCAATCGGTAAGCTTGGGTGCAAATATTCTCTGTTGGCCAAATGAAAGTACATTTCAACTTTAGTCTACTATGTTGCATTTGGTCATATTTATTTCAAACCTACACTTTTATTTGCTTACCAGATCAGTTTGTGAGCTCCATTGTCAGACATTTAGTTTAGTTTACAACTGTCCAGTTTGTGTACTACGCAAAATATTGGTTTAGAATTAAATTGAACATTATTATTAAAGCCTCCACACTTCTAACATGTTGGGATCGAACAGCTCGTCAAACAAATTCGATATTGTGTCCCAACATGCTCGACAGTTTTGTTGGGATGGGCGCTCGGCTTGATAGCACCACTCAACTAGAGCCGAGCATCAGATATGTTGAGATATATTCGGACGTGTGGGGGAACTGTCGAATGTCTTGCCCGACTAGACCCCAGTTTACCTAGCTTAGTGGGAGAGAACTGTTGTGATTGAGTTTACAAAATGTTGTTTAGTAACAAACAATTTTAGACAGAATTTATTGGACTTTATAGGGAACATGTTCTATGGGATGAAAAAAGCAAAAAGGCTATTGTAATAAACAAAGAAAATTGTATTTTGGATTGCAAAGAAAAATTCAGGAAATCGAATCACTCAGATCATAAAACACTAGCTATGGCTTACTAAAAACACATTGTTCAACTGATGATACACCCAACTTGCTCAATCGGATGTTCTGCAATGAGAAGGGGGGCTTTAGACACAGTACAAAAGTTTGTCTAGATAAATGTGATGCGGAAAACTAAAAGGGACCATATGTCTCAAAATTGAGATATTTACATCACATATTCCTAATAATTTGGTGTAAAAACCTTCAAAATATACGAAAATTTGGCGAAGTTGTGATAGTTTGTTATCGGAAATAGGAGTTTAGAGAAAAACACATTTAAACTTTTGCTGGAGTTTATGCTAGCAGACAACTGATCACTTCATAGACGGATTATCGTCACAGCTGTTTATTGGCAGCATGAAGTAAATAAAAATGCTGGGACTGTATTGTTACTCGATTTTTAAAACATTTTAATATTGTTTGGATTAAAATAAAACCTAAAAACTATTGTAAGTGAAAACTCTTGTTTCGTAACAACTGAAAAGGTACCAAATGTCGGGTATGGTTAAATCAGTGCAGACAACGTTCTTAATTCTGCCAGAACTCATTTTAATTCCCTAAAATGCCACATTCTGAGGCTACTTCATTCACGAGGAAAAGGAACCAAATGTCCTCCAACGTTTTTATAAGAATTAGAAAAAATCAAACTAAACTTAGCAGAATTTTCCATTATTCAAAAACTATAAATACATAAAAGCAGTACTTATTGTTGTCTAAAAATAAAATAATTACACACTAAACTAAGAAAGGCAAGAACTTATACAAAACTAAAACTTCAGAATGAATATCAGCTATCAGTACAAACAAGCAACAGCTGCGTCTTTAGGCGTAAGCCGAGCTGAGAACTCTTGCGATAGTAGACTCATTTGCTCTGGCGACAGAACACAGACCAATAAGGCGTCACAGACATTGCTTATATTTTTTATTTGGTCTAAACATACTCAAAGAACATCACCCTGCACTCTATTGGAAGTTTTGTGATTTATGTAATCATCCAAGCATTTGTATGTGTATTTGCGCCTAAAGGCGCTAGCCACCCGTTAAGGGTTAATCTATTGTACATTTCATTTGTCACGTAACAGCTTAGTAAATATAGTCACCAGTATTTTTAATTTTATTTTACTCATGTGGGAACTCTTTCTTAGCTACATAAAAAGAACATTACAACCAAATTTAGAACTATTAAGAGAATTGTTGATTTGAAAGAAAATACTGACATTTACAAATAATTCCACGCTAATACATGTATTATTTTTAATGGTATGTCTCCATTTACAATAAATAGATTAGCTGATGGAAGATTTTCATTGTTGGTACAAAATTTGTTTCCTCTAAACTGGCGTGGAGGCTACTTCTCAGTGGCATTTCCATTAACAGCTGATTTAATCACTAATATTTAGGTTTTGTTTAGGAGTAGTGCTGGTTATGTTTCAACCTACACTTTTATTTTGCACAGAAGATTTATAAAAATGTGTATGAAGGAAGGAAAGGAATGGTGTGCATAGCACACAGGGGACTCTAATTGTTTTAATTTAAGTAAAACAAAGTAATACTTTTAAAATTTGTATAGCTAAACAACTATAACAAATTATTTTTGTTGTTTTTTATTATACAATGTATTTTATTTACTACTACAAGCATCCAGTGTCTGATGTCTTCTATTTTCTTCCACAGATAATGTCCAGTTTGTGTTGTTTTCAAGTATATTTTATAAGGTAGACTGTTTGCCGAACTTATCTAACAATACTTTACACATAATATTATAGAACTAACAACATCCTAGATAATGTAAACCTTATTAATAATAAAACCACAAAGCACATACTACAGCATGCATTTACTGAGCAGTATACAATCAACACCTGTTGTCAAGTCACTTGGGAATGTTGCCATGACTACAAGTAAAGCCATTGCACACAGGGCAGATTTTAAATCACAGGAAAATTCACCACATCAACCTAAGATTTGTGTTTACACATTTGACAAGAAAACAACTGTTAATACAGTTTTCAGTTAATTGGTTGCATTATTTAGTATTGTTTCAAATGGATATTGAACAAATTCTTACTTTGAGGTTATTCCATCACTGAAGAAAACTAATCTGCTTAACTAGGTCCGTCCATTCAATTATTAAAGAAGGTAGAAGTTGTTTATACTTTATTTGAAAAATTGTGAGAGGATGAAGCAAAATTTCACCTATCTTCACTATGAAATTTTTGCATGTGTAACTAATCTTAGAAGATGGACTCAATATGCAACCAGCTGATGTCAACAATCAATTTCATGACTACCAAAGTTCAATCCATCACGATTGCTCTACTACCCGGGTTCACTACATTTAAATTAATTAAGACAATACCTTTTCAGTATTCCAATATTTGCAGTCCGTGCTTTTAAACATTGAAAAGGTAAAATTATTCTTAATAAATTGTTTGTTGTAGATTACCCAAGTGCAATTATAAAAGCACAGGAAGGGAATTATACAAGGTGGAGTGTTGATATATAATTTTTCAGTCAATCTTGTAACTTTATTTATACACAAATTTTGTTCCTTCTTTGTATTACAATACTACATCGAATAAATAATTTCCCATAAAGATAGGCCTACAATTAACCAAGCTAGATTCATAGGACAGTTTGACAGAAGAAGAAGGTAACCAACCGACACATATAATATTTAATAATTTCACAATCATGATATTTAAACATAGAGTATATTGAATTAAACCTAAAAATATTATAATTCCAACTAAACAGCCTTAGTACAGCTACGCTGATGTGCACCTGCAGTGCAGCCAACCTGGAAAATAGAATCAATCACAAACAATATCAAGATCACAAAACGTGAATGAAATACAATTACCGGACGACAAAATGAGAAAACGGACCAGAAATGTTTGAGGAATGATAGGAGAAATATTTGAGAGGTTTTTGATGAACAATACATAATATCCTTCAAGAGAAATAAAAAGAATGGATGTGAAATGGATGAGGAATAAAATGAGGCACTTAATAGGTTTTTGATGAAAACATAATATTGGGAGCAAAAAGGCTGGAGTATTGAAACTAGAGGAATGCAAGTTGATGGACATAAACATGAGAACAATAACACAAATAATTTATGTTTAAAGCAAGCTTGGTCGAGAATGAATTTTCTGTTCGAGTTATCTCAACCATCGAGATCATTCTCACTGAATATTGCAATTCGTTTCCAATTATTTACAAAATTAGAGCAACTCAGGGTGTCTACCAAAAGTGATTTTTGAAATTCCTGGTTATTTCCAAGTTTTTTCCAGGTTTCTCAATGATTTTCCTGGTTATCCTTATTTGCATATTACACGCCATTCGGTGCTCAACTAATATTAAATATTAATATATTTAATATTAAAGTGGGCAACTGAGAGTAAGTAAAATAAGTACTCTCATTTCATCAAATTTCAACAAAATAACAAATTCCTCAACCAAAACTTGTTTCATGAAAGTTAGAAAAGACAAAGATCATAAGGTTTGGATTCACATGTTTCTATTAAAATATATTATTTTTAAGATAAGTGAACAATTTTATAAGCCATACCTATGTATACTTCTTGAAGACTATTGCACTGTGCATTTTATTTCAGATTAATAATTCTAACTTTTTTTGTTTTCTTAAACAAGTTTGTACTGACCTTCATTACTTGAGGGTTGTTAAATAGACTAAGGGTTACTATTAGAGAACTTAAATTTATCAAAAATCTTTTAACCCATCACCAAAATGGTGATTGCCTCCTAATTCATATAACTGTTAAAATTAAATCACCAATACACTTTATATTA
Organism: Philaenus spumarius; assembly: GCA_018207615.1. Taxonomy (NCBI): domain Eukaryota; kingdom Metazoa; phylum Arthropoda; class Insecta; order Hemiptera; family Aphrophoridae; genus Philaenus; species Philaenus spumarius. The sequence goes on along the minus strand of JAGFPH010007879.1, from coordinate 29,695 downwards.
TTATTTTTACAATAATAAAAGTTAAACAAATAACAATATAAAGTGCATTGGTGATTAAATTTCAACAGTTATAAAAAATAAAAAATTTCTAAAAACAAGCTACAAAATTTTAATCAAGTATGGGAATTGTGGAATAAATAATATGAAAACACAACTTGTAATAAAATATTTTACTAAATTACCAAGCCTTTGTAAAAATCAAAATAAAAGCATCAAATATAATAAAATAACACAAATAAAGAGTAATTCACCAACCTTAACACATATTTAGTAAAAATATAAAATTTGTTTGCTAACACTATTTGTGTAAGCCAAAAATATCTAGGCTGCATACGATTATTTTTATAATTGGATAAAAAAGAAAGCTGTTTAGTATATGACAACAGCATATGTCCGCGAAAAATCAATGCCAGAATACAATTTGTGAAAATTGTATGAACTACCATTGTTGAAATATTATTTAATATAGTGACAAAATGTCCGCAAAAGAATACGACGTCTGAATATTATTAGCGCTAATTTTATAAAACGTCGGCATTAAAACGCAATTTATATACAACAGCGTATGTCCGCGAAAAATTGATGCCCGAATACAATTTATGAAAATTGTATGAATTACCATTGTTAAAATACAATGACAAAATGTCCCCAAAAGAATACGACGTCCGAATATTAATAACGCTAATTTTTTAAAACGTCAGCATTGAAACGCAATTTAATATAGAACAGCGTATGTCCACGAAAAATCAATGCCTGAATACAATTTGTGAAAATTGTATGAACTACCATTATTGAAATATTATTTAAAATACAATGACAAAATGTCCGCAAAAGAATACGACGTCCGAATATTATTAGCACTAATTTTATAAAACGCAATACACAACAGCGTACATTCGCGAAAACCCCTACTTCTGAGAGCAATAATTAGTTCTTGTTTCTATAAAATACCGGTTTTAAAACTTACTTTAAATTACAATGGCTTAGGTCCGCGAAAAGGTTATTTAGATGACACTTGTAAAATTCGGAAAAGGTGGAATTAAATATCGCTATTTGCGGGAACGAAGGCACTTCGTCGGGATTCCTACAAAAAACATAAATACCGGGTAACGTAAATCCCGAAAATGTCCAAAATGTTTTACCCGAACTAAAAACAAATAGAATTATTATACTTTTGTATACCGATCTATAAGATTTGTAACTTTTCTTCACAGTATTCACCCTAATTCTATAAATAGACACGATAAGAAAAGAATCCATAAGTGGTTAACCTTGAGCCTACTTTACCTTTCTGTGTACAAAAAACCAAGCATATGCATGAACGAACACGCGTTCATAAACGAAACAATTGCCTGAACATTTTACTAGGGAAAATATCTATGTACATCAAAGTAAGAGAGTTTTACATTTTTTCCTACTGATATTTTATTGTTAAATGATTAATTGGGGTTAAGTTTAAATACAGAGAATGTGATTGCAAATACTGGAGATTACATTCAAAATACGGAGAACTGGCTAGTATGACAATAATATGAACTGAACTGACTATCTCTCATTATCAGTATCGAGTTTTGGCTATAGATTCTTGTTACCGATATCAAATACAAAGTATCGGTGGTATCGTGAATCGGCCCATCCCTAATTTAAATGTTACAATGTTTAAAATAGATTATGCATGTAAATTTATATGGTTTAATAATTCAGTACACATCGAATGTTTTGTTTGTGTTTGGCATCGAGGTACTCTAATTGGAATCGACTTTTGCAATCGATTCTCGATACCGATTACCGCACTAAGAATCAATGGAATCGATTTTAGGGAATCGGTGCTTGCTCATGCCGAACTCCCGCGATCGCATTTACAAAACGAAAATAACTCAAGAGAAGGAATAAAATTCCCGGTTACACATCAAAGTCACGGCTTTCTCCCGGAATTTTCAAGGTTAATTCATATTCCCTGCTATTTCCCGGTTTCCCCGGTTGGTAGACACCCTGGCAACTACATAGAAATTACAGCATGACAGCCGCAAACATTTTTTAAAGTCAGAAATTGTGATTTAATTTAAACATTTTATAAAAATAGGAAACAATATTTATTCAATATTTTAACAATGTTAATGATATCAAGTTACTGCAACACAAATTAAGATTTAATTCTGATATTTCCTAAGCATGATCGATTTCGATTACCACAAACATTTATCTAAACGCCAGAAATTGCTATTTAATTCCGATTGAATTCAAGTTACAGCATTATTGCGACAATCTAAAAGACGCAAATTTCTTGAAATAAGAAAGAACAATTCAAATTATAGCAACTGCACTGAACATTCGTAAAAACAATGATTGTAATTTCAATATTTTATAAATTAGGTGTGGCCTTTTTGAGTTATTGCAGTGTACGATTAGTCTTGCAGACACAAATTTAGATATTTCCCAAAATAAGTACAATTGATTTACAATACCGGGAAAGTTAAAAAAAAATGTGGTAATTAATTAATTCCGATATTTTATCGAATAAGCACAATCTAATTAGAGTCATCACAACTACAAGGAATTCTTTTTAAAGAAAATCCTACTGATGTTCTAAAAAATAATCATGATTTGAAATATTTCAAAGTTCAGATTTGAAAATTCAGCTTAAAATAAAAATGACCGACTGTTCATTTTCAAGAATAGTTGGTGCCTGTTCCTGGACACTTAAAAGTAGAATTCTCGATTTTTCTCAAATTTAAAGCTGATGGACATTTAAGGGTACAAGGGTAATAGAAATCAAGAATAAAGGTGTTTGAGAGGGTTTTGATGAACTATAAATAATATAGAGCCCAGACAGCTTAGAGTATAAAACAAAAGGAATGGGTGAGAAATACTTAAGGACCAATAAATAGAAAGGGATGACATAGTGGGTGACACAAGGCATCACATATAGAAACACATCATGCACATACAGGTCAAAGCATCGAGTGATAACAACTTGGTGGATAATTTCCAATTACAAATAACATAAAAACAATTGCAACAAGATTTTGTAGGCATCACATTGCTTGATAATATTTAAAAATTTTCTTTTATTATCCACACAAACATATTATATTTTAAGAATATTTTTTTTTTTAAATTATGAACTAATAGAATGTGGCCCTGTAAGTAAGCTACCAAACAGGAAATGTTTTTGTTAGTCAGGATAAAGAAACAATGAAGAAGAATTTTCGTGGTAATTGCTTAATTTTCCAGATATCTGACTTTTTTTACAAAATAATTTACCTTTAGAATAACTTAACCGATTGATTTAAAACTTGGCACAGTACTTAATAAGATAATACTTCATTTGAGGTAGAAATAACCCATTTATTGCAGTGATCTCGTCCAAAATAGCGGCTATTTTTAAAATTTACCATTTTAAAATATTTTTTTTATCTGATAGACAGCATCATGTGCCAAAGTTTGGCAGCTTATTTACATGACACCCTGTGTTTGACATATCCAGGAAGCCAACACAGGAAGGACAACATTAAACGAGAATAAAGGTTATAAAAACTACAACCATAGTGGCGACTAAAATAACAGTGCACTTATTTTTCTTATTCCAAATAAGATATAAATTTTACTATATTACGTTCTCAAAATGTCTGCGACTTAAATTTTGTATTTATTCACAAAACTGAAAAATTGCATCTTAATTTAAAATTAAACTTTAGACGCCTCACAACATAACCTGAAAGTTTCAAGTATTTAATAATTAATGGTTGCAAACTCTTCGAGGTGTTTTTCAGATATAGACACTTTGTATGTATGTTAACCATTTTTTTATGTTTCTAATTTATCACCGCCTCTTTGACAGGCAAACGAAATTTACGTATGGCATCTTACAACTACCCAAACACTATGGCATCTTGCCTAAAAAAGTCTCATATTTAAATTTCTTCTACAATAAACTCTCCCTTTTTACACAATGAACATAATCCAGCTCTTCTTCATGAACAACGGTATTAAACTATAAAAATCATAAAAACATACGAAAGGAATGAGAAAGCCGTACAACTAATGTTCTGCAAAAAATGTTAACGATTAGCTTCTATTGAAACTAGTTTTCTTTGCCCTTTCCGGTAGATGAAGGCCAGTTAGACGTTTACTGCACCATAATGTAAATAACAAACCATGTCATTTGTCCAATCAATGTTGAACACATCAACGTAACGGTAATATTTTATTGTTGTTGACGATAAAAAAAATAGATTTAGAGAAACAACCAATATGTCAATTGTAAAAAAGGTGGGAGTAGACCATTAGAAATTTGTGCTAAATGTATCCTACCTTAAATTATGTACTTTAAATCACAAAGTTAAATAGCGCTAGAAATACACAATTTTGTTTTTTATCTCTTCCTAAATGTAAACATACCTGAGTTATAACACAAAGACGCAGACAGGAAGTTGCAGGTTTATAGATGTTTCAATGATGGTGGTGAAGAATGTTGGCCTGATAACAAATATTTAAATTGGATTCATTATAAATAGGCCTAATCAAATTAACACAAATACAGCAAGTACTCAAATTATTTGTTTAACACTGTGAATGGCATGTTATCTTATCTTCTAAAGCGAGAGATAATTAATTGTCTGTCTGCTAAATGGATCTGGAATCTCCGTCTAAGGATTTTTGATTTTTTGATTTTATATGGGGCTTTTGGCCACGAGAAATCGATTGGAAATGGTCACCAGTCTGGGAAAATTTGTTTTCTACGTCTTTTTATTAAATTAAAAAGTGAAATTTGTCCATTTTAAACAATAAAAAGCACAGCTGATGCAAATGTTTTCAATGTCATTACAATAATCATCTGTTTTCTTTTAAACAAAGCACAGCTGATGCAAATGTTTTCAATGCCATTACAATAATCATCTGTTTTCTTTTAAACTGTATTTTATTAGAGGTAAGCCTAATGTTGTATCTATTTATAGTTACCATGGCAACGAATACTTCTGCTAAATAAACATACCCTTTATTTAGTTGTTTAATGTTATAGGCCTAACCTAAACGATGTTCACGGAAATTTGCAATAATAGTTATTGACGTGAGCGAACTAGGCCCTAGGCCTAAATCGATATTGAAATATTAAACTTTAATTTAGGTCTGACTTATTTCTGAGGTAGCGTTGAGATTATGGTTAATCCTTTAAACTGTATTTTTATTACAGGTAAGCCTAATGTTGTATATACCCTTTATTTAGTTGTTTAATTTTATAGGCCTAACCTCAAAACTCAATAATCCAATATTTATTATTGAAATCATAGCCCTGCTTATAATCGAGCTTTAGCTCGGTCTCCTGTTACTATTACCTAAAGTGACAGGTTTAGGTAGTTTTATACTGTTTTTTTTTTAAATTTTTGTAAAAATATATTTTCTAGGATTGTAATTATTATTATCCTGATTTGTTTCCCAACTACTCTGACTAAGGAGAGGCATATTTTGAAATTATTTTACAACAATTCTAAAAGTTAAATTGAATAGGCAGTGCAGTGAATATAACTAAATATCAATATAATTATACAAATACGATCTCCTCACTATACGATTATTTCTCTTTAATATAAGGATGCTTTACCATCTCTCCGAATATTGTTTCTTTGAACAAGGGGATACATGAGTTACACATACAGGTCAAGGTCATTTCACTTCCAACTCAAAACTGTTTAATTTACGGAATTAGTTTGCTTTTGGGTTCAGTTGCTTTGATTTTGTAGTGGATATTTACCCAGTTTGTATTCTGCACATTACAAAGTATCTGTGGTCTCCTGTCACACATAGCGCACATAACTATTGAACCAGATGATATTACTGAAATCTTAGCGTTAGCTGAAAGACTGGACTAGGACATTCAGGTAGATGATGTAGTAGAACTATTAAACGCAGCTTACAATAGAGGAATACAAGAGCTAGACAAAATTAATTGTACGATCAGCGAAGAAGGATTAGTGATTGAAAAAGCAGCGATGTCTCAAGAAATAAAATGTTCAACGCATGGGGAGTTATGAAAATAAGTACACCTAGGGATCTAGCAGTAAAGCAAGATCTGAAAATATCGATACCTTTGAGCAAATTAAAGAAGCCGCGGCCAAAGACGAAGATGAGCACAAAAATCTGAGACTGACCAGACACAACCAGCAATTCATACCACTGCAAAAGATACGGAAGCTCTACAAACTTACAGCGATTTCTTGAACAATCCGAGAATAGGAATGATTCTATCTTTGGAAAATTGAACTCAATTTGGACGGTGATCAATGCTCAAAAAAGAAAAACAGCGTAATTGATACATTTTTCCAACCACAAACCTAATACTTACATGCAGTAGAGTCCCGATAATCCAAAAATTCAAAAACTTAAAAAACAGGACAAATTAAAGAAACGTTCGTGAAAAATCGTACATTTATTGATATACAAAATAGTTAAATAGAGTTTTCCAAGTTAAATTCAAGTGTTTCTTTTAACACGAAGAATGACTTCGTTTACTTGCCATGTTTCATGTTTAACAGCTGACGTCAAGGACTTCGAACATAAATAATAAACGGTACCAGATAACTGCCACATACTTTTTAGCAGTTGAAACTTTATACCTTGCCAAGAGTAGCATAGGAGGTGGTTATTTAGAATTGCAAAAGTAGGACATACCATAGAAAATATTAGATGCATGTAACACACATCCATATTATATTGTAATTATTATTAAAACTATTCCATCGATTTCGAACAAATTTGCACCAAACATGTCAATTAGGCCTGTATAGATGCAAAAGGTTTTGAAAATTTTTGAGAAACAACCCTCTTCTTTTCCAAAAACCCCCAAAAATCAGTTATTATTATTACCTAAACGAGAATTTTTAGAAAGATGCGGTTTTTGCATATGTTAGGGTACATTAAGGGCTACAAATAAGCCAAATTTTATCAAAATCGTCAGAGCCGTATTTGAGGAATTTAAATTTTTCTCGTTTTTGGCCATTTTTGCGGGGTAAAACCATTTAAAAATCAAAAATTTGAAAAATGCCTGGAGATATTCCAGAACTACACCTACATAACAAATTTCATCAAAATTGGACCATTGGTATGGTCTCCTGCTCTGTACACATCCTAACAGACATCACCAAAAAACCACTTTTTTGGGTTCAGGGAGCACCATCACAGATAATTCCACTAAACAATTTTTGGGGGTTCAGGGAGCACCAAAACAGATAGTGCCACTAAAAAATTCAAATTAGAAAATTTGGACGAAAACAATACTTTCTCCATATACTAAGTATAGGGGGGAGAAAGTAAAAAAGGCACAGTGACTAGGTAAAATCAAAGACCCTAGAGTAAACACTGAACTAGATAAGACTAGTGCTTCATGCAGTGATTTATAAATATGTTTGAAACGCGGGAGGGAGAGGGGTAGGTAATGTCTCTGTGCTATGAGTCATCGAAGGAAATGCATTTCCTTTCCGACTTTCACTGAACCTGTTCACAAGCCGATCAACGCCCAATCAATGCCGATCAAATAATGTCCCCGCCCATTATTTACCCATTAACAAGTCAATACGTTCATATTATTTATGAAATCCGAATATTACGAATTCCCCCTAAACCGAACAGTGTTCGATCTCAATTAGTTCGGATTAGCTAGACTCTACTGTATTTTTTATAATAGTTTAATGCACTATTATAATTAAACTGCACTAATAAACAACTTTTTTTTACAGTTTCCCCAACATTCTATTCAAAACTCGATTTAACTAATTTCTCGGTCACCAACTTTACTTTAACATACAATTGGCCGAGTCCTCAAGATTTCGCTAAATCAAGGACCGACTGTATTAATATGTAGTTTTATTGACTTTGTTAAATATTAGATAATAATTATATTATTAAACATATTAAATCAATGTAAACAGCAAATACAATGACACGATTGCCACACTCCTCTATTCCAATACGTTTACTGGAATAACTAAATGTTGCTTTAGTTGTAAATTTATAAGAAAACATAGTTAATGAATTACCATATATATCAGCATACATAAAAAAAAAAAAAAAACAGCACAACACAATGTTCACTTTTCAGCAGACTCGAAGGTAGCCTACTAATAAAAAATGGAAGGTATAATTTCAATCCATAGTCACAAATGTATACATTCCAAATCAAACACTAAAAAATAATGTAATTGTAACGCTATCTCTTTAAAATTAAAGATTTCGTAAATTTAAAGGTGGTTTACTCAGCAAACTATATATATATATATATATATATACACAGCAATCCCTTGCTATTCGCGGGGGAATAGGTTCCGAAACATTGCCGCGAATAGCGAAAACCAAATCTTATGGGGAAAAGGGAGGTTAAGTTCATGACATATAGAAACATTTAAAAACATTATGTAGGTCCTACTTATGTACTAATGCCTATAATTCATTTATACATAAGATACAGGCAGTCTTTCTAATACACGGTCCCGCTTTACACAACTTCGCTTTTAAGCGGTAAAAAAATTCCTTGAAAGTTTTAGTATTTGAACTGAGTTGTTTGGAATGTAGACCACAGTTGATAATTTTATGAATCATTGGAGCATTGTTTGTCATCTCAATCTCCCCTCAAGGTCAGTGCTCTATTTGTTACAGCAAATAGATATTTGTGTAACAAGAGCGCAAAGTAATTGCCGCACAAGAAAGAGAAGTGGCTGTACGAAGCGAAGATAAGTGCGGCCATCTTTCGAGGACGGCAATAACTGTTTGCGCTCGTAATACACGCAAGACTTTTCCTAACACTTTAGTTAACTTGGATTTTCGATGAATTAACTACTTCTATTGCAAAGTAACATACAGGCTGATCAAACTCAAGATGGCCACCATTGGGATCTCGGAAACTATAAAAGTTAGAACAAACTTTAAATGGGGGCCCTTCCCTACGTTTTCCCTTGTATTAAAAATACAATATTAAAATTTCCAAAAACTCCGCCATTTTTCTAATATGGCGGCCAACTTAATTTTCTCAACATCGATTTTTTTGCGATTATTATACTTTCTCTATACTATAGTACGGTATAGTGAGAAAGTAAAATGATGATTTTAGGCTAATTTTGGTTGTTGTAGACAATTACCAACAAAATATGTTTTTAGATTTTTGGCGATAACTCGGTTATCCTTTGACCTACTGAAACTACAAAAAAAGCATTGTGTCTGTCGTTAAAAAATAAAAATATTTTGTCTCTTGTAAATTTTTACTTTCTCCACCCTATACGTATATGGAGAAAGTATTGTTTTCGTAAAAATGTTCGAATTTGAATTTTCAGTTGAATTATCTGTTTTGGTGCTCCCAGAACTCCAAAAAATTGTTTAGTGCAATTATCTGTGTTGGTGCTCCCTGAACCCAAAAATATTTTTAGTGGAATTTTTTGTTTTGGTGCTCCCTGAACCCAAAAAAGTGTTTTTAACGTGGTGTCTGTCTGTCAGTGTGTTAGTATGTATACACGACCAGAGGGGACACTATGGTCCGATTTTCATGAAATTTGGTATGTAGGTACTAAACCCTAATATCTCCAGGCGTTTTTTTCATTTTTTGGAATTTTTAATTTTTAAGGGTAATTTACCCCTAAAAACCAATAAAAAACGACAAAAATGCAAATTTCTCAAAAACGGCTCTAACGATTTTGATCAAATTTTCAGTATTTATAGTGCTTAAGATGCCAAACAAAATGACACCACCCGCTTTTATCAAAACTTCGGCGTTTCATAATTATGGGGAAATGTTAAAAAAATAAACAAGTTTATGTTGTCAATCTAGCATCACGGCAACGGCCGCACGGGGTAGCGAGCACGGCCAGTAATTCAAAGGTCGCGCGATCGAATCCCGCCTAGGACAATAACTTTTTTATACGATTGACGTAGGTAGAATATTATTTTTTTGTTTTGTTCTAAAAAGTAGTAAATAAAATGATTAAAAACAATATTATTTTGACTACAGTAAGTTGGGAGAAAGTTTGTGTCAGTTAACTGATACCGTTTATTTGTAAAGTTAACGGTTTTCAAGATATTTCACGTTAATTTGTAACAGCCGCTATTTTGAAAATTATATAAATTAATTCTTTGTGTTTGGTATACTTGTTAATTGTAACATATAAAATGCTAAACTAAGCCGAAACCGAAAAAATGTTATACTACATTTTCGACTTATTTTGCATGTAGAATCTGAATCTGCATAGCCCGCTACGCTTTACTGAATCATCCTGTATAATTCAACTTATTTAGTGAGTTTATTTAAATATTAATATAACGTTATTAACAAATATTTGAACTATGTACTTTAAGGTATATTGGTCAAAACAGTGTAAAACAGTTGTTAGTAGTACAAGTTTTACTGATAGCATAATAATAGTTTGAAATTATTATAAATAAACGGTACCACGAACAGGCACATACTTTCTCACAAACATATTTAAATTATTAAACAGATTCACTGTGACTTCATAATTGTATTAAAGTAGAGAGTAACTAATAAATATTAGTATTATCTAGAGAGAAAACTATTTGATCGATTTCGAACAAATTTGCACCAAACACGTCAATTAGGCCTGTATAGATGCACGAAAAAAGGTTTTGAAAAACAATCCCCTTTATGGCCAAAACACCCCCAAAAATCAGTTATTATTATTAGCTGAACGAGAATTTTTAGAAAGATGCGGTTTTTTTAAGGGCTACAAATAAGCAAAATTTTATCAAAATCGTTAGAGCGGTTTTTTATAAAAAAATAATAACTGATTTTTTGTGCCAAAAATGAGGTTGTTTTTCAAACATTTTCAAAACCATTTTTCGTGCATCTATACAGGCCAACTTCACATGTCTGGTGCAAATTTGTTTGAAATCAATCGAATAGATCTCGCTCTAGCTTTGTATACATAAAGACAGACATTTTGTAAAAACCACTTTTTTGGACTCAGGGGGTCCCAAAACGGATATTTCCACAAAAATCTCAACATCGATTTTTTTTTTCGATCACTATACTTTCTCTATACTATTGTATAGTGAGAAAGTAAAATCATAAATTATAGATTTAAAGCACAGTTAAAAAGTTCTGGCAAATTTGGTTACAAATAATAATTAATGAACATAAGCAGTTAGTACTTACATTGTGTACTGATTGTTGACTTGATAATTTTATTGTATCCATTCTGTGCATTGTCTTGCATGGTGAAATGTTGTTTTTAGGCACACTTTATCTGTAAAAACAAAAGTTAAATAATTATACCGCAGATACAGCCTAGGCAACAACAATAAAATCAAAATGATTAATCCTAAAATATTAAACAAGGAATGTTTGTTAAATATATATTTCAGTTCTTAAAAACAGCTCAAATTTCATTTTGATGAAATTTTGAAAAGAGCAGCTTTGTAGTAATGCAGTAAGACTATTTCAGATGTTTTACATGAAAAACAAATCTATGTTTATTACACATTTTCAATGAATATAAATACTTACATAATTTACTAAGTCTGGGTAAATTCATCAATACATCTTTAATGGGTTGTGTACAGAGTTGACTTGCATGGTAAAATTGTTGTCAGGTGGACTTTAACTGCAAAACAAAAATTAAATAAATTTTAATTACAATTTGATATTATATTTGTTTTAAATATAACAAAGATAGAAGAACCACTAAACCATAACAAAGAATCATTCTTCATACATTAAGCTTAGTAAATAAACACAAACACCTAACCTAGCAGTAGAAACAATATTTGGTTCAAACATCTAGGCTACTAATAAGGGTTAGGTTGTTATTTTCAAATATACAAATGATTGTCCAATAAAGACATAATATTTTAACTGACAAAATGTATTCTAAAATTATTTCTTAGCATTGATAAAACATAGCTTAACTATTCAAGCAATGTCTAAAGATAAAATCAATCTGCAGTTTAAAATAGCTAAACTATAACATAAAGCTGTACTGGCTACATTACAGTAGCCTACACAGACACACCCTATAACCTACTATGGCAACCCAAGATTATACATTATATGTTCACTTATATATGATAGATTTAAACGACAGTGTCAATTTTATGATACAAATTAGTTAACTAGCATTAAGACTCACCTAAATCGCGATTTAAGTATTTTTGGCGTTACCGGTAAATAACAAAATACAGGAAATATTTTGTGTTTATCATATGTTGTCAGCGTTAGCGGTCGAAATAAACACACAAATATTTCCCAAATTTTGAGATTTACTAGTAAAACCGTTTGAATTTAAACGAAGTCACGGCGATGCCATCCTGAACAAACTCACAACCCACAATGCTCTAGGTAATTATTAGGCAGGAAGAGGATAGGGAAGGGAAAACTGAAAAGACAGAAACAATTTAAACATAAGATTACAAGCAATAATTAGGTCTATAGCTGAAATGATTATTTTTTAAATATAGGGCTAGGCCTATATTTAATAGTTAGGTCTAATACTTTTTTACCAAGTATATTATAATTAAGAAACCCAAATTTTGTCTATAAACAATTTATAACAGAAAAATATCTTTATTATTAAAATAAACTGTGCACCTTTTCTACTCCACCTTTGATATCACTCTTGCTAAGTATTAATATTATATTGTTAGCATAATTTAAATTAAAGAATTTCTTTGTCAGGAATCATTATTGCTATTTCTTAAATTAGGCTAGTCTGTCTAATTTAAAATGCAAAGCTAATAAGGGTAGCAAGTAGTTGTATCTACAATCACATCCCTGCTGATATCTTGGTAGACAACTTTTATTATAGGAAAATAAGTGCTAGGCTACCAACTCAAAATTGTGACTACAGACTGTAAATGAATACTTCAGGCTATTTTGCTTTAGGTGTTGGCACCTCTGCCGCAATATGGAGTGTTGTAAACTTTATGTAAACATTAGCCCAAGTATTTACATACCTAGCCTATTAGAATATAATTTTACAAAGAGAAAATTTTTATTAGGGCCTACTATTCCTGTTTTATTAACCAATACACATATGTTATTAAGAGATGTTTTATTGTTTGTAAAATTACAGGAATAGCGGAGTCAGGCAATCATGCTCAGATGTTTGCATGCCCAATAAGATGTCATTCAATAGTATGTCTATTTCTTAGTTGAATTGGGTTTAGGTTTAAAATATTTTATTTCTGTTCATAATTATTACATTAAATTTTATAAGTTATATTTCCTGTTTGCATTTATTTAAGAGACTTAGAAATGGAATTGATCATTACCGGTACAACAATATATTAGAGTATTTTCTGCCCAAGAGGGCAAGGTGCCCTGTTGTAAACTTTAGCCCTCGATTTGTAAAATATATTAAGCCTAATGAAATGAAGTTTTATGCAGCCTATGTAATTAAATTCACATACATTTCAGATTTTAAATGCTACATACAAAACAGGTTTAATGAATTTTCAAACAGGATTTTTTTCTGAAAATTAGCCTTGGCTAGGTCTTGCCTCTACATAATTTTTGGATTTACACTAAAGATAATTAGTTGGGAAGTACACACACTAACAAAGTTTTTTTTAAAAAAGTAATCTGATTAAGAATATGATTTACACAACATTGTGGACTTATTAGTTATGCTTTTATACAAAATTAGCTTATCTTGCCTAGCCTAGGCTTGCGTAAAAAGATTTACTATTTGTAAGTACAACAAGCGTTAATAAAACAAAATAAAAGAATAACTTGATTGCTTACCATGGGATTGCAACGTTAGTGGTCTGTTATAAAAGCTAGCTAATTACAATTTTTCAAAAATATTGAAATTTATGGATGAAAGTAACGCTTTGAAAGTAAACCGAATCGACGCCATTTTATCTAAACTGAACTTGAACTATTTAACAATTGGAGGGAAAAATAGAAGTTCCTGTGCCACAAGGAATAGTGAATACAGTTCTTTTATATAATGTATAGGTTATTTAATACGCTTTTCACAGCGTTACGTGAACTTATTATAATTTAAAATATTACTGTCTGTATATATATCCATAGTAATTAATTCTTGATTCATGTGAATCAGTTGGGATAAAACTAAACTGTTATTCTGTTTCCAGAATAAAATGAAAAATATTTTCTAAAAGTTATACTATACTTTATATAGCACAAGGCTACAAGAATTACCAAATATTATTTGTGTACAGTAACTGAAAGCAATATGCTTAAAACTTTAAGAATAATTTTATATTATGCTACATGTGTATAACCTTCTTGAGCCAACACTATATATATATAACCAAAAGCCGTCTGAAATTGTAACCAAACCACTTAACCTGGACAGTGATGCCACCAGAAAAGTGTTAAATCAAATTTACAATATATATATAATAGTAATAATATAAAAGTATAACTTAGTAATCATTTATGAATTCATGAGGTGCAAATCAATATGTTTGGCTCAAGAAGCCTGTGGTCAAGTAATATAGTATACAATGTTAAGCATAAAGTTTCAAGCATATTGCTTTCAGTTACTGTACTAAAATAATATTTGGTAATTCTTGTAGTCTTGTGATTTATAAATTATAATATAACTTTTGGAAAATATTTTTCATTTTATTCTGGCAACAAAATAACAGTTTAGTTTTATCCCAAATGGCTCACTTGAATCAAAAATTAATTTCTACGGATATATATATATATATAATACAGTAATATTTTAAATTATAAT
>JAGFPH010007879.1:2047-14890 GCA_018207615.1 Philaenus spumarius | reverse complement strand
AAATTAAATGCAAAACATTTTAATAATTATAATCGGTTCGACAATGCTTGAGAAATAGGCAGTCACCGCAAGACAAAAATAGAGTGATCAAACAGGACTGTGAGCAGCATATCACGGAAAAAGGTATTTATTTATTGTATTTATCAGTTCGTATTCACAGTCTATGGTGATTGTATATTTAAGGTCAAGTTCTTCAAATTTTGTGGTTAAAAGAAAAATATTTTGGAAATAATATCACCAATGAAATGATTATTAGCTTGGATTAATCTCACCCAGTTTTAATGTTCTCTTCTGGTGGATGTGGACAGATAATTGTTATAGATTTATGATATCGCACTTCACTGTACCGAAAGTTAATTAGGCTAACGTTGAACAATATCTGTACTAGTAGTATCAGCGTTGGTCTTCTGGTGTTGTAGAGATGAACTGGTAACAGGTCTGCCTTCTTTTAGGTCTCAGCAACAATTAAATTTTTTTTAATCACTCTGGGCTTATCTAAGACCTTCAGGAAATGGTATTTGGTGCCTTATGAATTTTACATCTTTTGGGGCATTTGATTGTTGTATTAAATTATGTGTTTTTGAACATTGGGTGTTGTTTTTGTGTAATTTTAATTCATTTATTAAATAATTTGGTTTTATAATTACAAAAGTGATAAAAGGAATGAGAAATTTGATTACATAAATATATTAAAGAAAAATACCTAAATAGCTTTTATACAATATTTTCTTATGATCTAACAACTATGACTAAAAAGATACATTTAACATTTGCAAAATGGGTTACAAGAATTCATAGACCAATCACAGCGATCGTTGGGTTTCGTGGGAGAAGTCTGATAAAACATGGGAACTCGTTTTAACATATATTTGTCCTTCAGATTGACTTTGTCTAATTTTATCGTCTCAACGGTACTTCTTCTAAATTTTTGTCAAAGACATTTTGTATGTAAAATTTTCCGTTCTATACAACGGTCGTGTTCATTTTTTAAATTGAAACTTAGTTTCTTTGCAATCAAACTTTTTATTTCTTATTTGGCCTAGCCTTTTACAGACTGGCCTATTTTCTGTCGGATTTGAAATATGAATTTTGGTTGATCGTTTTGTTATTTGTGTTTGTAATTTTGATGGATTGGTTGATTAATTTAGAAATATTTTGATGTAGGAAAGATACAAGGTCGGGAAGTAATTTTAATTGTTAAATATGTTGCCGAAGGTTGGGTATTTGGAGATATTTGCTAATTCGGTGTTTGTGATCATGGCCGATAGATGTCGTTAGCGTTGATTGTAAATGAATGGAATTCCTTCGAAGGGTTTTCTGTCTCTCTCGCACTCATTCGTGTTTAATTTTAAATGACATGATTTCTTATTTGGTCGATTTACTATTATTTGAAATTAATATTTTGAATTGTTATAGTGTTTGTGTTTATTTACTAGGCTTAATGTATGAAGAATGATTCTTTGTTATAATTTAGTGGTACTTCTATCTTTGTTATATTTAAAACAAATATAAAATCAAATTGTAATTTAACATTATTTAATTTTTGTTTTGCAGTTAAAGTCCACCTGACAACAATTTTACCATGCAAGTCAACTCTGTCCACAACCCATTAAAGATGTATGGATAAATTTACCCAGACTTAGTAAATTATGTAAGTATTTATATTCATTGAAAATGTGTAATAAACATAGATTTGTTTTTCATGTAAAACATCTGAAATAGTCTCACTGCATTACTACAAAGCTGCTCTTTTCAAAATTTCATCAAAATGAAATTTGAGCTGTTTTTAAGAACTGAAATATACAGGGTGTATCAGGAAGAAACGGAAAGAATTGCAGGACGTGTTCTACTGGTGAAAATAATGAAAAAAGTTCCTATAAACATAGGTCCGAAAACACTTCGTTTTCCAGATATCCGCCATTTTGTTTTTTGTACAAAATAATTCATATCTAGAGAACGGTTTGACTGATTGAGTTCAAACTTGGTATAAAGTTTAAGCTGTCAATGATATACCTCAAAAAAAATAAACGATTAAATCCAATCATGCGTTTCAATGGCGGCTGTTTGAAAATTTCAAACCTAAATTACTCCAAAACCGTACATTTTAACGAAAAATGTCAAGATACCTTTTTTGTAGCCCTTTTGATTCGCTATCGGATGGTGTAACTGTCAAAACAATCGGATGAAGGATAATAGCTAAGTTAAAGATAATGACAGCAAATGTCCATACAATATTGTAGTATTTACTGTGTTTGTATAGGATGCCGAGTTGAACAAACCAATTAGTACACATAACTTAACTGTTATCCTTCATCCGATTGTTTTTACAGTTACACCATCCGATAGGGAATCAAAAGGACTACAAAAAAGGTGTCTTGACATTTTTCGTTAAAATTTACGGTTATGGAGTAATTTAGATTTGCAATTTTTAAACAGCCGCCATTTTGAAACGCATGATTGGATTTAATCGTTTACTTTTTTTATGAGGTATATCATAGACAGCTTAAACTTCATGCCAAGTTTGAACTCAATCAGTAAAACCGTTCTCTAGATATGAATTATTTTGTACAAAAAACAAAATGGCGGATATCTGGAAAACGAAGCGTTTTCGGACCTATGTTTATAGGAACTTTTTTCATTATTTTCACCAGTAGAACATGTCCTGCAATTCTTTCCGTTTCTTCCTGATACACCCTGTATATTTAACAAACATTCCTTGTTTAATATTTTAGGATTAATCATTTTGATTTTATTGTTGTTGCTTAGGCTATATCTGCGGTATAATTATTTAAGTTTTGTTTTTACAGATAAAGTGTGCCTAAAAACATTTCACCATGCAAGACAATGCACAGAATGGATACCGTACAATAAAATTATCAAGTCAACAATCAGTACACAATGTAAGTACTAACTGCTTATTATGTTCATTAATTATTATTTGTAACCAATTATTTTTCTTGGAAAATTTAGTGCCAAAACTTTTTAACTTGTGCTTTAAATCTATAATTTATGATTTTACTTTCTCACTATACAATAGTATAGTGATCGCAAAAAAAAATCGATGTTGAGATTTTTGTGGAAATATCCGTTTTGGGACCCCCTGAGTCCAAAAAAGTGGTTTTTACAAAATGTCTGTCTGTATGTCTTTATGTATACAAAGCTAGAGCGAAAACTATTCGATTGATTTCAAACAAATTTGCACCAGACATGTGAAGTTGGCCTGTGTAGATGCGTGAAAAACATTTTTGAAAAACAACCTCATTTTTGGCACAAAAAATTGGTTATTATTTTTTTATAAAAAAAACCACTCTAATGATTTTTATAAAAGTTTGCTTATTTGTAGCCCTTAAAAAAACCGCATGTTTCTAAAAATTCTCGTTCAGCTAATAATAATAATAACTGATTTTTGGGGGTTTTTTGGCCATAAAGGGGATTGTTTTTCAAAACCTTTTTTCGTGCATCTATACAGGCCTAATTGACGTGTTTGGTGTAAATTTGTTCGAAATCGATCAAATAGTTTTCTCTCTAGATAATAATAATATTTATTAGTTACTCCCTACTGTAATACAATTATGAAGTCATAGTGAATCTGTTTAATAATTTAAATATGTTTGTGAGAAAGTATGTGCCTGTTCCTGGTACCGTTTATTTATAATAATTTCAAACTATTATTATGCTATCAGTAAAACTTGTACTACTAACAACTGTTTTACACCGTTTTGACCAATATACCTTAAAGTACACAGTTATAAGATTTGTTAATAACGTTATATAATATTTAAATAAACTCACTAAATAAGTTGAATTATACAGGGTGATTCAGTAAAGCGTAGCGGGCTATGCAGGTTCAGATTCTACATGCAAAAATAAGTCGATAATGTAGTATAACATTTTTTCGATTTCGGCTTAGTTTAGTCGTAATCCGCCATTTTGTTTTTTTACAAAAACTCACTGTAACTATGGAAATAGATAAGATATAAAGTTCAAATTTGGAATAAGCATTTTATATGTTACGATTAACAAGTATACCAAATACAAAGAATTAATTTATATAATTTTCAAAATGGCGGCCGTTACAAATTTTACCGTGGAATATCTTGAAAACCGTTAACTTTACAAAAAATTTACAAGAGACAAAATATTTTTATTTTTTAACGACAGACACAATGCTTTATTTGTAGTTTCAGTAGGTCAAAGGAGTTATCGCCAAGAAAACTAAAAACATATTTTCTTGATAATTGTCTACAACTACCAAAATTAGCCTAAAATCATCATTTTATTTTCTCACTATTCTATAGTATAGAGAAAAGTATAGTGATCGCAAGAAAAATCAATGTTGAGATTTTTGTGGAAATATCCGTTTTGGGGCCATTTAGAAATATTTTAACTACATATTTTTTTAATTTCTCATAAAACAGGGAAAGGTTCTCCATTTAATGTTTGCTGTAAACTTAATACTTTCTGAGATCCCAATGGTGGCCCAATTAAAAAATCACATAAAATAGAAAATTTTTGAGAGGCTGTAGCTCATAAACGGTTGGGTTTAGGAAAAAATAGAAAAGAATAAAAATGTCTTTAATTTTTGTCCTCAGTCGAAATTCAACATAAAAAATAGAGGTTTCCATTTGAAAAAATTAAGTTGGCCGCCATATTAGAAAAATGGCAGAGTTTTTGGAAATTTTAATATTGTATTTTTAATGCAAGGGAAAAAGTAGGTAAGGGCCCCCATTTAAAGTTTGTTGTAACTTTTATAGTTTCTGAGATCCCAATGGTGGCCATCTTGAGTTGATCACCCTGTATGTTACTTTGCAATAGAAATAGTTAAAGATGGCCACACTTATCTACGCTTCGTACAGCCACTTCTCTTTCTTGTGCGGCAATGACCTACTTTGCGCTCTTGTTACACAAATATCTATTTGCGGTAACAAATAGAGCACTGACCTTGAGAGGGGAGTGAGATGAATTATCAACTGTGGTCTACACTTCAAACAACTCAGCTCAAATACTAAAAATTTCAAGAAATTTTTTTACCGCTTAAAAGCGGAATTGTGTAAAGCGGGACCGTGTATAACAAGGACTGCCTGTATCTTATGTATAAATGAATTATAGGCATTAGTTATAATGTTATAATTATAATGTTTTAAAATGTTTCTATATGTCATGAACATAACCTCCCTTTTCCCATAAGATTTGGTTTTCACTATTCGCGGCAATGTTCCGGAACCTATCCCCCCTGCGAATAGCGAGGGATTGCTGTATATATATATATAGTTTGCTGAGTAAACCACCTGTAAATTTACAAAATCTTTAATTTTAAAGAGATAGTGATACAATTACATTATTTTTACTTTCTTACTATACTATAGTATAGAGAAAGTATAGTGATCGCAAAAAAAATCGATGTTGAGATTTTTGTGGAAATATCCGTTTTGGGACCCCCTGAGTCCAAAAAAGTGGTTTTTACAAAATGTCTGTCTGTATGTAGACAAAGCTAGAGAGAAAACTATTCGATCGATTTCAACCAAATTTGCACCAGACATGTCCAGTACGCCTGTATAGATGCACGAAAAAGGGTTTTGAACAATTTTGAAAAACAACCCCCTTTTTGGCCAAAAAACCCCCAAAAATACAGTTATTATCTTTTTATAAAAAAATGGCTCTAACGATTTTGATAAAATTTTGCTTATTTGTAGCCTTTAATGTGCCCTACGATATACAGAAACCCGCATCTTTCTAAAAATTCTCGTTTAGTTAATAATAATAATAATAACTGATTTTTGGGGGTTTTTGGCCATAAAGGGGGTTGTTTTTCAAAAATTTTCAAAACCATTTTACGTGCATCTATGAAGACCTAATTGACGTGTTTGGTGCAAATTTGTTCGAAATCGATCGAATAGTTTTCTCTCTAGATAATAATAATAATATTTATTAGTTAATCTCCAACTTTAATAAAAAAACACTCGTACCCCACCCTACAAGCCACAGTGAATCGTTTAGTAATTTAAGGGTCGGCTCTACCTGTCGGCCATGTTGGTTGACACTCCATAAGACCAATGTTAAATTAAAATCCAAATTTTTCCTTTATTTTTCATCGGATAGTTATGAACGATATGTCATTTTAAAGCTATGGCCAATACGCATGCAAATGGCTTTTCCAAAATTAAGAAAAACATTTTGTTTAATATTTATTAACAATTTAAAAAATTTATTTTTAATATTTTTTTTATGTTGTCACTATTAATTATAGTGAAAAAGTACCAAGCCATTCGGATGAAGAATTTTGTCCCCAAGAGTTTGGTATTTTTAAAAAAACGCTATTTGAACAATTGCGGGTTTTAAATGGATTTAGGATGAGCAATGTCCGCGTAACCTACCGCCGCTACGCTGGAGTCGCAGGTTGCTTTCTGTTTTACTAGAGCCGACCCTTAAATGTATTTGTGAGAAAGTATATGCCAGTTCCTGGTACCGTTTATTTGGTGTTTGATTTGGAATGTATATACATTTGTGACTATGGGTTGAAATTATACCTTCCTTTTTTATTAGTAGGGTACCTTCGAGTCTGCTGAAAAGTGAACATTGTGTTGTGCTGTTTTTTTTTTATGTATGCTGATATATGGTAATTCATTAACTTTGTTTTCTTATAAATTTACAACTAAAGTAACTTTTAGTTATTCCAGTAAACGTATTGGAATAGAGGAGTATGGCAATCGTGTCATTGTATTTGCTGTTTACATTGATTTAATATGTTTAATAATATAATTATTATCTAATATTTAACAAAGTCAATAAAACTACATATTAGTACAGTCGGTCTTTGATTTAGCGAACTCTTGAGGACTCGGCCAATTGTTTGTTAAAGTAAAGTTGGTGATCGAGAAATTAGTTAAATCGAGTTTTGAATAGAATGTTGGGGAAACTGTAAAAAAAAAGTTGTTTATTACTGCAGTTTAATTATAAAATGTGCATTAAACTATTATAAAAATACAGTAGAGTCTAGCTAATCCAAACTAATTGAGATCGAACACTGTTTGGTTTAGCAGGAATTCGTAATATTCGGATTTCATAAATAATATCAACGTATTGACTTGTTAATGGGTAAATAATGTGCAGGGACATCTGCTAATGTCAGCTCTATACAGCGTTGATCGGCTTGTGAACAGGTTCAGTGAAAGTCGGAAAGGAAATGCGTTTCCTTCGATGACTCATAGCACCGAGACATTACCTACCCCTCTCCCTCCCGCGTTTCAAACATATTTATAAATCACTGCATTGAGCACTAGTCTTATCTAGTTCAGTGTTTACTCTAGGGTCTTTGATTTTACCTAGTCACTGTGCCTTTTTACTTTCTCCCCCCCCTATACTTAGTATATGGAGAAAGTATTGTTTTCGTCCAAATTTTCTAATTTGAATTTTTAGTGGCATTATCTGTTTTGGTGCTCCCTGAACCCCCAAAAATTGTTTAGTGGAATTATCTGTGATGGTGTTCCCTGAACCCAAAAATATTTTTGGCGGAATTATTTGTTTTGGTGCTCCCTGAACCCAAAAAAGTGGTTTTTTGGTGATGTCTGTTCGTGTGTCTGTTAGGATGTGTACAGAGCAGGAGACCATACCAATGGTCCGATTTTGATAAAATTTGTTATGTAGGTGTAGTTCTGGAATATCTCCAGGCATTTTTTCAAATTTTTGATTTTTAAGGGGTTTTACCCCGCAAAAATGGCCAAAAAACGAGAAAAATCTAAATTCCTCAAATACGGCTCTGACGATTTTGATAAAATTTGGCTTATTTGTAGCCCTTAATGTACCCTAACATATGCAAAAACCGCATCTTTCTAAAAATTCTCGTTTAGGTAATAATAATAACTGATTTTTTGGGGTTTCTGGAAAAGAAGAGGGTTGTTTCTCAAAAATTTTCAAAACCTTTTTTCGTGCATCTATACAGGTCTAATTGACATGTTTGGTGCAAATTTGTTCGAAATCGATTGAATAATTATAATATAATATGGATGTGTGTTACATGCATCTAATATTTTCCATGGTATGTCCTACTTTTGCAATTCTAAATAACCACCTCCTATGCTACTCTTGTGAAGGTATAAAGTTTCAACTGCTAGAAAGTATGTGGCAGTTATCTGGTACCGTTTATTATTTATGTTCGAAGTCCTTGACGTCAGCTGTTAAACATGAAACATGGCAAGTAAACGAAGTCATTCTTCGTGTACTTTAAAAGAAACACTTGAATTTAACTTGAAAACTCTATTTAACTATTTTGTATAGCAATAAATGTACGATTTTTTTAATTTGTCCTGTTTTTTAAGTTTTTGGATTTTTGGATTATTGGATCTAATGTATGTAAGTATTAGGTTTGTGGTTGGAAAAATGTATCAATTACGCTGTTTTTCTTTTTTGAGCGTTGATCACCGTCCAAATTGAGTTCAATTTTCCAAAGATAGAATCGTTCCTATTCTCGGATTGTTCAAGAAATCGTTGTAAGTTTGTAGAGCTTCCGTATCTTTTGCAGTGGTATGAATTGCTGGTTGTGTCTGGTCAGTCTCAGATTTTTGTGCTCATCTTCGTCTTTGGCTGCGGCTTCTTTAATTTGCTCAAAGGTATCATTGTCCAAGGTATCGATATTTTCAGATCTTGCTGTACTGCTAGATCCCTAGGTGTACTTATTTTCATAACTCCCTATGCATTTTACATTTTATTTCTTGAGACATCACTGCTTTTTCAATCACTAATCCTTCTTCGCTGACCGTACAATTAATTTTGTCTAGCTCTTGAATTCCTCTATTGTAAGCTGCGTTTTAATAGTTCTACTACATCATCTACCTGAATGTCCTAGTCCAGTCTTTCAGCTAACGCTAAGATTTCAGTAATATCATCTGGTTCATAGTTACGTACGCTGTGTGTGATAGGAGACCACAGATACTTTGTAAGTGCAGAATACAAACTGGGTAAATATCCACTACAAAATCAAGCATGAAATACTTGCTTAAGCAACTGAACCCAAAAGCAAACTAATTCCGTAAATTAAACAATTAATTTTTAGTTGGAAGTGAAATGACCTTGACCTGTGTATGTGTAACTCATGTATCCCCTTGTTCAAAGAAACAATATTCGGAGAGATGGTAAAGTATCCGTATATTAAAGGGAAATAATCGTATAGTGAGGCGATCGTATTTGTATAATTATATTGATATTTATATTCACTGCACTGCCTATTCAATTTAACTTTTAGAATTGTTGTAAAATAATTTCAAAATATGCCTCTCCTTAGTCAGAGTAGTTGAGAAACAAATCAGGAAAATAATAATTACAATCCTAGAAAATATATTTTTACAAAATTTAAATAGAGGGCAGTATAAAACTACCTAAACCTGTCACTTTAGGTAATATAACATGCCAGTCACAGGGTTAAACAAATAATTTGAGTACTTGCTGTAGTTGTGTTAATTTGATTAGGCCATTCATAATTAATCTAATTTAAATATTTGTTATCAGGCCAACATTCTTCACCACCATCATTGAAACATCTATAAACCTTCAACATGAAACATCTATAAACCTTCAACTTCCTGTCTGCGTCTTTGTGTTATAACTCAGGTATGTTTACAATTAGGAAGAGATAAAAAAACAAAATTGTGTATTTCTAGCGCTATTTCACTTTGTGATTTAAAGTAGGCCTACATAGTTTAAGGTAGGATAAATTTAACACAAATTTCTAATAGTCTACTCCCACCTTTTTTTACAATGGACGTATTGGTTGTTTCTCTAAATCTATTTTTTTTATCGTCAACAACAATAAAATATTACGGTTATGTTGATGTGTTCAACATTGATTGGACAACTGACGTGGTTTGTTATTTACATTATAGTGCAGTAAACGTCTAACTGGCCTTCATTTACTGGAAAGGGCAAAGAAAACTAGTTTCAATAGAAGCTAATCGTTAGCGGTTTTTGCGGAACTTCAGTTGTACGGCTTTCTCATTCCTTTCGTATGTTTTTATTATTTTTATAGTTTAATACCGTTGTGCATGAAGAAGAGCTGGATTATGTTCATTGTGTAAAAAGGGAGAGTTTATTGTAGAAGAAATTTAAATATGAGACTTTTTTAGGCAAGATGCCATAGTGTTTGGGTAGTTGTAAGATGCCATACGTAAATTTCGTTTGCCTGTCAAAGAGGCGGTGATAAATTAGAAACATAACAAAATGGCTAACATATATACAAGGTGTCTAAATCTGAAAAACACCTCGAAGAGTTTGCAACTATTAATTATTAAATACTTGAAACTTTCAGGTTATGTTGTGAGGCGTCTAAAGTTTAATTTTAAATTAAGATGCAATTTTTCAGTGGTGTGAATAAATACAAAATTTAAGTCGCAGACATTTTGAGAACGTAATATAGTAAAATTTATATCTTATTTGGAATAAGAAAAATAAGTGCACTGTTATTTTAGTCGCCACTATGGTTGTAGTTTTTATAACCTTTATTCTCGTGTAATGGTGTCGTCCCCTGTGTTGGCTTCCTTGATATGTCAAACACAGGGTGTCTTGTAAATAAGCTGCCAAACTTTGGCACATGATTCTGTCTATCAGATAAAAAAAATATTTTAAAATGGTAAATTTTAAAAATAGCCGCTATTTTGGACGAGATCACTGCAATAAATGGGTTATTTCTACCTCAAATTAAGTATTATCTTATTAAGTACTGTGCCAAGTTTTAAATCAATCGGTTAAGTTATTCTAAAGGTAAATTATTTTGTAAAAAAAGTCAGATATCTGGAAAATTAAGCAATTACCACGAAAATTCTTCTTCGTTGTTTCTTTATCCTGACTCACAAAAACATTTCCTGTTTGGT
The DNA here is from genome assembly GCA_018207615.1 of Philaenus spumarius. NCBI lineage: Eukaryota > Metazoa > Arthropoda > Insecta > Hemiptera > Aphrophoridae > Philaenus > Philaenus spumarius. The sequence goes on along the minus strand of JAGFPH010007879.1, from coordinate 4,031 downwards.
AGCTTACTTACAGGGCCACATTCTATTAGCAGGGTGTCTAGCAGTCGGGAAAGTCGGGAAAATCGGGAATTAACATAGAAATGAAAAACAGTCGGGAAAAGTCGGGAATTAACATATATTTTTTTTTTAAAGTCGGGAAAATGCATAAAATTGTTTAAAACAATTTTTAGGTACATTGAAATATTCTCAACACAACCGAAACTAATAGCAATCCATTTTGGCGTATGAAAATGAAGCTAAGCAGAGCAGGTATATGGGCTATTGTACATTATTCTTGGAAGTCGAGACGGCCGTTACCATGCCAACGGGTTGGTGGTTGGGGCGCATGCGCAATGATTAAATAATTCAAAGTAGTTAAATTACTATATTTTTAGGTATGACATTACGGTGAATTTGTTCATACGTTCACACGAACGAACCTTTCGAACAGTTCACATTTTTTTATGTCCGTGTTAAACACTTTAAGGGTGCGCTATACCACTAGAGAGAATCCTCAGCACGATGTTGAATAAATCCACTAGGAGCGCTGGCAATCAGTCTAGCAGTGAGGAGGCGGAGCTAAAGAAATGATTGACAAGGTTTGGGTTAAACCTTCATGCAGACTAGACGTACAATGTAGACACACACACAACACTGTACTTCCTTTCCTTGTTAGCCCTACTGTTAGTAATAATTATAACTTAGCAACGCAGCGAAGGCATTCAAAACACATGTTTAAAAATAAGGAATTGAATAACTGAATTCGTTATTTTGTTTTGTACTTAATAATACAAACAAACTGTTTACTAATGTTGCAAAGTGTTAGTTATTATTAACTTACAAAGCAATAAATAAAGAATGAAACATGGACTTTTGTAACACTTGCCGAAACGTTCGACTTTTCATTATTGTTCTGAGTAAAAAAATCACTTTTTAACTATAAGTGCACGTTCTGTTGACAATAATATTTTTAAAACATAGGCCTACCTACACATCTGTAGGTATCTATAATATTCAAATAGTCATTTAATTTATACTATGAAATGTCTGCATATTAATAGTGTCGGTTTTTATAAAATTTGATGTATAATAATTTGGCTATAATAGTACAATAATTTACAACAATTAGTTATATGATTATGACACTTAAGATCGATCTTTCAATCCAAATTAAACCCTGGTTTTTATCATAAAAATTATATACTGTATGTATATATTTTGTTACAAAAACAAGTAAAGAAAAAAACCTTAAAATTAAACATCCATATCACATCCAGAATTCGATTTAAAATTAAGTTTCTTTAGAAAAATGCCTTGCAAAATTACCTGAACTTGCATTTTCTTGTTAGGTTAATTTAAATAATTCTGGTAAAGTGCATCCTCCTATTTCATTAATTTTTTAATTTGTATTTGAGCCCCAGTACAACACTCATGTTTTAGAAAGGAGTAAATTTACCTAACTTGAAGATAAGCATAGCCAATAAGGCCTACTTTAAATTATCATAGGTACAGCAATGATAATTTGTATAGCTATGAACAAATAGGTATAGCTATAGGCCTATTTTGAAATAAATAATTAACTTACTCATTTTTCATTTTGATGAGAAAAAAAAAACATTATTATTTATGCATTATGAAAATTATTATTTGTACATACAAAAGTTATTATTTACTCATAAATAACTTATAATGTTCACATTAAAATCATTATTGACGCATACAAAGTTATAATTTTCACATAAAAATCATTATTTACACATAAAAAGTTATTATTTGCACATAGAAATCATTATTTACTTACTTAATCATATTTTATTATTTACCCACAAAAAACTTATCCTTCTGTATTTACACATAAATAAGTTAGTATTTTATCCACAAACAGTTAAAAAAATATTGTTTACAAACAAACAATAATTATAAAAGTTATTTACACAGAAAAAAATATTTACACAAACAAAATCATTATTTAGGCTTAAATATACTATGTGTTTACACATACAAA
>JAGFPH010007878.1:32986-45416 GCA_018207615.1 Philaenus spumarius | reverse complement strand
TTTAACTGTGTTTACCATCTTTGATGTTATAATTAATTCTACCCCTTCACTATGATGACATTAAACAATAAATACTGTAGTAGCCTACTTGTATAAAAGACAAACTAATAATAATTCGACCACGCAGCTGGACCGCTGACGTGAGTTGAGCAAATTTTCAAAATTAAGTTTATAAAATTTTAGGGATTCAACCAACTATTTGGGAAATAGGTCTACTCAGGAAGGCGTTGAACAGCTGTCGGTGTGCACGCATATATTACTCTAGTGGCCTCGCGAGTTTGCACCACTTGGCTTCGAAACGGGTACTTTTATGGTATTTTACGTTTTGATCGATTTTGGGGGAACCAAGCGAGCTATAAGGTCGTGTAAAAACACACAAAATGTGCAGAATAACATCCTACATTTACATTTTTAGAAAAAACTCTGAACAAATTTTATTCTCCTAGTCAAAATCTCAAAAAATAGTTACTTCCTGTCAAAAAATGTACTTCCGGTTGTTGGATTTTTTTGGCTAACGAACTCGTCCGAGCGACATAGACTACCAACACGTGTACCAAATTTGGACCAAATCGGACTTAAAATGCGGCCGCTAGAGTGCGAACACATATATACATACTAGCTGACCCGGCAAACGTTGTTTTGCCATATAAATAATTTTCAAGTAATTTCTAGTGTAGACAAAAAATAGCTTAATTATTGTAAGTGTGTAAGAATGTGGTATATGCGTGAAATAGGCATGGAGCGCTCTGAACGATGAGGGAATATATAAATAACAAAAGGCAAACGTTATTTTTAAGTTATTATAATTTATTCCCCCCCCCCTTAGGGGTTGGTGATAAAAGGGTAAAATTTTAGGGTTGTATGTATTTTTTAATGCTACATAATAAAAAAATAAAGATATTAATAAAATGTCTAAAAATTTAAGAAAAACGTTAAGGGTGGACAACCCTTATCACTAAGGGGTATGAAAAATAGATGTTAGCCGATTCTCAGACCTACTCAATATACTCACAAAATTTCATGAGAATCGGTCAAGCCGTTTCGGTGGAGTACGGGAACGAACATTGTGACACGAGAATTTTATATATAAGAGATATATATATGAATTTTAATGACACCCCAAAACATGTTCTGGGGACCATGATCGGTGCTCATTTGCTACTCCCGACCTAGGGTCTCACCATAAGGGCCACTGCAATAGCTCATTTTTCTTATGGAAATTCGCTAAAAATCGGTAATTGAAAGACTAAAATTATACCATTCGAAACGTACAGTGCCATAAATGTGCACAAAACATAAATTATGTGTGCATGTTGCCGTTAAGGCAGGTGAAATAAATTAAACATACTCAAAATAAATTTAGGGTAGGCCTAGACGGATGAACCAACATTTTATGTTTATTGAATGCATTTACAACGAATGGACATTTGACTGTGTTTACCATCTTAGCTTTGTGGTTATAATTAATTCTACACCTTTATCATAATAACATTAAACGTATGGAAACAGTAATACTTGTATCAAAATATAAAATTATATTAACTTACTTTTCTAAGTTTGTTTACACATACTTTCCATTTCTTGAATCTACATTACAAAATTGCAATAGTCAGATAATTTAACTGTTAATTGTTAATACCAGCGCTTGACGATAATATCCGAACTACGCCGGACGGAACCGAACGTCTCCCAACTCAAATTGACGAGTTTCTTGAATGTATTTACATTCATTACCACAGCAACCAATTCGATAACGGGTTTTCGTTACGCGTTACATATTCTATTTGCCAACTCTTACCGCAGGCTGCGTAAAGGAACTTCGTTCCCAAAAAAGACAGCAGAGATTGAAAAATCCCTTGCAGAGCGACGTAGTTCCCATGAACCGCCCATTAAACAAATGTATCCACCCTATGCTCTAAGAATTATCATGACGAAACAAAATATTTCGGATCAAGGTCGGGAGCGGTCCATGAGCACCGATCATGGTCCCCGGAATCATTATTATTGTCTTATTTTGACCACATGAGCGTAAACAAATTACCAAACCCTAATTCTGAAAACGTTTGCTATTTTTGTCCTTCCACAATGGCATACTGACGATTCTGAATATGTTATACTTTGGATTCAAAACATATTAAGGCCAATTACCTCACTTCGCTCGGCTTAGTCGTTCCGGGAATATCACCTACGTTGTCAGAGCTTATAGTTGCCGCAATCGATATTATACCGCATCGATAATAATTTGTAAAGGATTGTTAGGCACAGAAATTCAGAAAAATTGACTTCATTGTACGCATCAAAGAGGAAAGTGTGTACAGGTTTAACTGAAGAGCTACTTATACGATTTTGTAGAATTTTATTTCAAGAGGTATAATAAAATAATATAAACTATTCTAGTTTTTTGAATATAAGCGGGTTCACTTTATAATTTACTAGGGGAAACCTCTGCGTGCTCCGCACGCCAACCCCGTTGGAACCTACTATACACATAATCATGTTTTCTCTATAATAAATGTGTAGGATTAATAATAACCCCAAAGCTGAGATGGTAAATAACGTTAAATGTTCAAATCGAATTATTTCGTACATTTTACAACAGCAGTTATAATAAAGGTTAAAAGAACCAGCAAGCTCGGGTTAACCTTAACAAAAACCGAACCTAAAAGTTAGAAATACAAAAAACCGCAGCTATTGAAACGCATTAGATGTGTACAAATAGGCAGAGTTCTTAAGGAAAGAAAATTTATTGAACCCTGAAATAAATACCTGAGGTCTGTCTGTATGTATACGAAGCTGGAGAGAAAACTATTCGATAGATTTCGAACAAATTTGCACCAAACGTGTCAATTAGGCCTGTATAGATGCACGAAAAAACGTTTTGAAATTTTTTAAAAACTAACCCCCTTTTTGGCAAAAAATCCCAAAAATCTGTTATTATATTTTTATTTTAAAAAAACGTCTATAACGATTTTGATGAAATTTGGCTTATTTGTAGCCCTTAATGTACCCTACCATATGCAAAAAACAGCAACTTGCTAAAAATTCTCGTTTAGCTAATAATAATAATAACTGATTTTTGGGGTTGTTTGGCCATAAAGGTGGTTGTTTTTCAAAATTTTTCAAAACCCTTTTTCGTGCATCTATACAGGCCTAATTGACGTGTGTGGTGCAAATTTGTTCGAAATCGATCGAATAGTTTTCTCTCTAGATAATAATATGTATTAGTTAATCTTCTACTTTAATAAAAATTCACCTCTCTTACCCCACCCAACAAGTCACAGTGAATCTATTTCATAATTTAAATGTGTTTGTGAAAAAGGATGTGCCAGTTCCTGGTACCGTTTATTATAATATATGCTATTTATTTGGTTTATCTTCTTGTTTTTATTGTATTGTGAAAACAAATATTTGATTTTTGGAATAGGACTACAAAAGGAATTTTCAAAGTAAAATCAATGTAAACAAATACAAAATGAAATACACTTGATTTAACATAAAAATAAACTAAGAAAGACAAAAGAACTAAAGTATTTAGTGTAACATCATTTATGGACCCCTTTCATTTCATCTTAATAAATATTTAAAAGCAGATTTTTTTAAATACTTTAAGTGGGTTACAGTAATTCAAGAAGAAAGGTATTATAGTACACTGCATAAAAACCAAAATTGAACTGTGTATTTAGTAATAGAATATTAACAATAACAATTACATATTTAGTAATAGAATATTAACAATAACAATTACAATAAATGATAATTAATGGCGATTAATAAATGATAATATTAAGTAATTCTAAATATTAACAATAACAATTATGTATAGTAAATGATTTCATTGTTTTAAGGAACCAACTTATTTTACTTATTTATTTTTTAACTTTAATTATTTGTACATTGTAATATAACGTACCAAACATAAAGCAAAACATATGCCTACTCTAGAAGCTAGTTCTCAATTAGCTTTTGTAACCACACCAAACGGTAAATATAAGTAGCCTACTGTATGATGGTGTACAAATAAATCTATATATATAAAATCCAATTACAACTCATTGACTCATCACGAAATCTCAAAAACTACTGAACGGATTGGAATGACATTTGGTATGTAGGGTAGCTCCTTCTGGGGCCGTGGGTGTTCACTAAGAAAGGGTTTGAAAAAATTCGAAATTTTAAGGGAGGTTTGACGGGTCAAAGTTAATAAATCACGATTTCTGTAAAACTACTGAACTGATTGGAAAGAAATTTGGTATGTAGCTTCCACTAGGGCCGTATGTGCTCGCCAAGAAAGGGTTTAAAAAATTCAAAATTTTAAGGGGGTTTGGGGGGTTAAAGTTACTAAATCGCGATTTCTCTAAAACTACTGAACAAATTGGAATGACATTTGGTATGTAGCTTTCTCTAGGGCCCTAGGCGCTCGCTAAAGAAAGGGTTTCAAAAAATCCGAAATTTTAGGCGGGTTTGGGGGGATCGAAGTTATTAAATCACGATTTCTTCAAAACTACCGAACGGATTGGAATGAAATTTGGTATGTAGCTTCATGTAGGGCCATAGGGGCTTACTAAGAAAGGGTTTGAAAAATTTCGAAATTTTAGGAGGGGTTTTGGGGGATCAAAATTACTAAAACCATAATTTCAGATCTTTTATTATTATGCCAATAGTGCTTTTATTATTTAAGATCTACATATATATATAAGCCAAATACCACTCACTGACTGAACACTTAAAAATAATACAATTACGTTAAAAAGAATGAAAATACCAACCACCACGGGCAACGCCGTACGGGTCAGCTAATATATATATATATATATATAAAATCCAAATACAACTACTGACTGAACACTTAAAAATAATACAATTACGTTAAAAAGAATGAAAATACCAACCACCACGGGCAACGCCGTACGGGTCAGCTAATATATATATATATATATAAAATCCAAATACAACTCACTGACTCATCACGAAATCTCAAAAACTACCAAACGGATTGCAATGACATTTGGTATGTAGCTTCTTCTAGGACAGTGGGTGCTCGCTAAAAAAGGTTTTCAAAAAATTCGAAATTTTAAGGGGTCAAAGTTACTAAATCGCGATTTCTCTAAAGCTACCGAACGGATTGGAATGCAATTTGGTATGTAGCTTCCTCTAGGGCCCTAGGTGGTCGCTAAGAAAGGGTTTAAAAAAATTCAAAATTTTAGAGGAGGTTTGGGGGGGGTTAAAGTTACTAAAAAAACCCGCCGAACTGATTGGAATGAAATTTGGTATGTAGCTTCCACTAGGGCCCTAGGTGCTCGCTAAGAAAGGTTTTCAAAAAATTCGAAATTTAAGGGTTGTTCGGGGGGTCAAAGTTACTAAAAATCCCCATAAGAAATACTTAGTGTAATATATTTATTGGTATATATTTTTTGTTAATATATATTTGATTTCGATTTGTCTGTCCGTGCAAAGCCAGATCGTTCTGCTAGTAATTAGGCAAGTGGGCTAGAAGTAGTAGTAAGTAGTAACTGAATAACTATGTACATCTAGCACATTAGAGATTGTTCTAAAACTAAAACAACTTTGAAGTTTAAACACAAAAGTCAAGTTTTAAAGATTTTTATTGGAAATTCTGTGGTTAACGCACAGAATTAATTCCGGATTGCGACGAACGCAGCGGCGCGGCGCCTACACAACATTCTGCGCGGGCTTTAATAGTCAAAATAACAAACAATGGATCTCATGTTTTATGTTCCATTCGGTAGAAAAAATTCGGTGTTTTTTTTAAGTTTATTAGTTCTGTTATTGTTATTTTTCCCTTTCTTTCAAATTACAAAACTAACTTTACTACTAACAATGGGCGCCCATATGATATTTTCTAGGGGGGGGGGGCTTAACACGTTCACACGTGAGCTTGACACTGAACACTTTGAGAAGCGGCCGACGCACAGTGCATAGCACGCCAACACCCATATAGGGAGTATTTTCAATACACAATGCATTGCGTGCTTCGCACGCCAACCCCCGTATTGAGAATATTTTCAATACACAATTCATTTCGAATTTTAAGCCTATGGCTTTAAAATATTAGCGATTATTACGTAGAAAGGTTAAAAAATAAAAAATAAAGTAATTTCTGCTCATTTAGACTTTAAATATATAAAAAAAAGGTTAGCTCAAAGCATAGAAAATACGAAATTAGCAGTGAACGTGTTAAGGAGTACCCTGCCCTCCTTCGTCGAAAGGAGTCCAGGGATATGTTTGTCCTCCCCAAGAAAACTTTTAAAATTTGGGAAGCCAATTTGGCTGTTGAGGTGAAATATTAACCCACACAGCATTGAGTCTGTTACCTTTACACCGTCATTGAATACAGAAAGACCTATAACACTCCTAAAGGCCGCACCAAGTAGTGACCCAGCAGCCCATGCTTGAACTCTTGTAAAAAATAAAAGAAGTATATGTAAAATCAAACGGCACATAAAATTTAAAACATATTTTAGCGCTAATCTCTTTAAAGAAAAATACTTGACTGTAATTAATAATATACATATTTTCCGTTCCCTGGAAGGTATGGTATGGGTGCCCATGCTATTAACAGTTTTATAAAAAGGGGAAATGTATTGACACTATGGCGCCCTCGGGGCTCCGGCGCCTAGTGCGATCGCACGGCTCTGGGGGCATCCATTTTGGTTCGTTATGATCAGAAATGATCATCGGATTACGTTTCAATTTCATAAATCGACGATTTCCCAGAAAATTTCTCCAAGTCCCGAGTCCTCTATAAATAATTGAACAGTAAAGCACCGCCCACAGTGCATTCTAGCGGTGACAACAGAACATGCTACACCCCGCCTACAAAGTTACTTCTCGGAACCGCAAACAATAGCGCTGCATGCTGCATAGAAACTAGGCCGGTGCGTCTGGCCTAATTAAATGTACAGGATTAGTTTACCAAACCGTTTAACGTCAGTTAACATCCGCCTAATATTGACGAAGTGGAAATGTTGGTAGAATGGTTAGCGAGTTCGACTATAGGACCTACCCTGATATTTTGAGAGCGCGGTGAATCTCTCGTAGCTGAAAGCTGAGGTTGCTGAAATCAAAACAAAAGTATGCCTGAATGTAGGCATCAGCTACGATACAAGTCGCAAGCGGCGAAGGTGGATGCGATACAAGCAGCGAACGGTGAAGGTGGCTGCGATACAAGCGGCGAGCGGCGAAGGTGGCTGCGATACAAGCGGCGAGCGGTGAAGGTGGCTGCGATACAAGCGGCGAGCGGCGAAGGTGGCTGCGATACAAGCGGCGAGAGGCGAAGGTGGGTGCGAATACAAGCGGCCACATTGTCAGCCGCTGCCTGCTGGCGTATCCCGCCAGGTTTTCCAATTCTGCTCAGTCGTCGAGATGATGGATAAGGAAGTACTGTTGGCGGAAATATTAAGTAAGATGTCCTATTTTTAGCCAGTTTCCACAGAAAAGAAGAGCTATTGCACTGACCCTTATGGTGAGACCTAAGGTACTCCTTTTTGGGTCTGGAGTAGTAAATTTATTTATTGGTTGTTGGTTTCTCTGACGAAAAACGTTTGCATAAAACAAGTCATATCACAACACGCGGGAACAATTAAACAACAAGCTGTACAAAATATACAATAATCAACACAAATACACTAATTTTTTTAAAATAAGGGAATAAGATAATAATTTAAAAAGTTAAAACACTTTGCAAAAAAAAAGAGATCACATCTATCACAAAATAGTATCGTGATGCACAAACTCTTCCACCGAGTAAAAGAATCCAGACAATAGAAATTGTCTAAGACTGTTTTTAACGAATTTCCTTAGGAAAAATGAGCTATTGCAGTTATCCTAGGTCAGGAGTAGCAAATGAGTACCGATCATGGTCCCCAGAACACGTTTTGGAGTGTCATTAAAATCATATATATATATATAAGTGTGTGTGTGTTCGCACTCTAGCGGCCGCATTTTAAGTCCGATTTGTTAGAGTTTTTTCTACAAATATAAATGTAGGATGTTATTCTGCACATTTTGTTTTTTTACGCGACCTTATAGCTCGCTTGGTTCCCCCCAAAATCGATCAGAACGTAAAATACCATAAAAGTACCCGGTTCAAAGCCATGCGGTTGATTCCACGGTAACTAGAACAAGTTACCGTGGTTGATTCTACTGTGGGGTGGGCATGCGAAGCACGCAATGCATTGTGTATTGAACATATTCCCAATACGGGGGTTGGCGTGCGAAGCACCCAATGCTTTGTGTATTGAAGACACTCCCAATATTCGGAATGGCGTGCGAACCATTTTGCAGCTATTCAACACCGTCGTGAATAGATCTGTTTGCCAAATTGTTGGTTGAAACCCTAAATCATAAGCCTGTAAACTTAATTTTGGAAATTTGCTCAACTCACGTCAGCGGTTCAGCTGCGTGGTCGAATTATTTAAAATCCTGTAGTTTGGGGAATTTTGAACGCTTTTAGGAAGCTTATTCGTGAACTTTGCACCAGCTTGTGAGGGGAGTTTACTGTATAAATTTAACCTGTGCTGTCTGGCACGATACTGGCAAGCTTGTCTGTATATCCATATTTTGGTCATGATCACACTTGAATTTAAAAACAAGCAACACTTCAAGTATGTAAATACAGGGAAGTGTAAGTACTCTGAATTTCTTTAAATAGTTTTTACAACTTTGTCTTTTATCTAGCCCTGCAATAAGCCTTATGGCTCTTTTTTGCAAGACAAACACTCTTTTCATGTTTTGAACTGATGAGTTTCCCCAAAGAAGAACTCCATAGTTCAAATAATGGTACACTAGCCCTTAATAGACTGTTAAAAGTATCGATCTACCACAGTACGGCTACAAACTTCTCAGTACAAATATACCTGAGCTAATTTTGGCACTGATATCGCTAATGTGGTCATTCCAGTCCAACTTGTCATCAATTAGAAGACCCAAACGTTTTATTGATTGCACTTCTTCCAATAAATAGGGCACCGATCATGATCCCCAGAACACGTTATGTATATATCAAACTGTGGTGGTTCCAACGTGCCGAAGGGGGTTCTGGGATATGTTGTGCTAAATAAATCCCACTGGAGAAGGGCCCTGGGGGGTTTTAACATCGCACGTGCTACATTGAGTACTTTGAGTTTTGAGTTTTTTACAAAAATTTCAACATTTGAAAAATCCTGATACTTTTTCCCACCATTTTCTTTTCCCCATTTTGGGAAAAAAAACCCCAATCTGGCAACACTGGTCTGGCCTGGCGCAGTGCATGGCATTGTGACTCAGCGACAGTCAGTGTTGCCACAACAACAAGGGTTGGAACTAAATTTCCCAGAACATCGTTTAAAAGAAGCAATGATAGTTTGGTACAGCAATATTTTGATTGCCCTAACATTTTTCGGTTGGAAATTATAACTTGCTTGTTATTTGTGAATGTTGGTAATTGACAACAAAAACTTTCGAAACCTAATCCCGAAGTTGGAGTTTTTTAGTTTTTTTTTGTGCCCAATTTAATACCAATATCAAAATCTCAACTTTTTCAAATTCTCCCAACCTTTTGGATTTTAAAATTATTGGGAGTGACGTCCACGCCCACAGCGACGTCCCTGGCCAGGCGGGCTATAAGGTAATGTAAAAAAGCAAAATGTGCAGAATCATTTCCAATATTTTGTTTAGATAAAACTCCTAAAGAAGTTCATTCTAGAAGCCACCATAAAAACTGGTGGTTAGATAGAGAATCAAGCGATTTCGAGCATATATTTGTGCGCTCAACGGAACAGCGGCCGCTGTTGAGCAAGCCGAGCGCTTGGGCGCCCGCTGCTGCCGGGAACCGAAGTTTTGCCTACGGGTGTCAGGTAGATGGGGGGGGGATGCCGTCGGCAACCTCTTGGTGCGGAGATTTGCCTACGGTGGGGGCGGGAGAAAGAGAGTGTGAGGGAGGGAGAGAGACACCGTTTCTTGTAGTGATTATTAAAGAGCATCCACCTTTCTCGTAATTATAATACGACGAAATATTATAATTATACAAATATTATAATCATACTGTTATCGGCAAAATACTGTGACTAAACAGTTTAGGTAAGTCCTCTAGTTTTTTTTTTATTCAAATTATATAAAGTGATAATACGACGAAATATTATAATTATATAAATATTATAATCATACTGTTATCGGCAAAATACTGTGACTAAACAGTTTAGGTAAGTCCTCTAGTTTTCTTTTATAATCGCTAGAAGAATCGCTTTGTCTCTCTTCTCTACAGGAATCTCTCTCTCTCTCCCCCTCCCCCTCTCGCGCCCACCCCCAACAGTAGGCAAAACTCCGCAGTATGAGGAATTCGCGGATGGGGACCCTTTCTACCTAATACCCGTAGGCAAAACTCCTACACTCCTGCTGCCTGTCGTAAGTGAGTACACAGTGGATGTAATTACCCGATATGTTAGCCCATAGTACAGGTAATAAATGTTTTCCATTTCTTAGTGGGGCACCCTGTTCTTAAAGGCACGGATCTGCGGCATAGATCAATAATTTTATGGTAATTATTGTTTTAGACAATTTATTCAACATAGGAGTTGTATTTTAAGCAGTCATGCAAATGTCAGCCTAGCTGCCAAGCTATTGTCTTTTGCCACTTTGTAAGTCCCGCCCTCTCTTTGTCAACCTCTACAAGATGCAATTCATACACTGTTTACCGAAGTTGCATTACAATCGATGAACCGCTGACGTGAGTCTAGCGAATTTCCGAAATTAAATTTACACGTTTTAAGGTTTCAACCGACTGTTTGGGAAAATTTAAAGGTATAGAGGCCATGGATGCATACAAAGAAAGGATTTTGCTGAACAAATATTTTAAAGCGAAAACATAGTGGAAATTTGTATAAACAGCTGTTCGGTCAAAAGCGTAGCAACACTTGTTTGTTTTATATTCATTACCGAGTTAGCAAATTTAGAATCAGTTTATTATTCTTCACAACCAACAGCTTTTTACTTTCTCCCCCTATACCATAGTATATGGAGAAAGTATTATATTCCTCAAAATTTTCGAGTTTGAGTTTTTGGTGGAAATATCCGTTTTGGGTCCCCCTGAACCTAAAAGAGTGATTTTCGGAGTGATGTCTGTGTGTGTGTCTGTGTGTGTGTCTGTGGGGGTGTCTATGTGTGAGTCTGTGAGGATGTTATCAGACCTAGAGCCTAAACCAGTCGTCCGATTTTGATGAAATTTGGTATGGAGGTACTAATTCACGGTATCTCCAGGAGTTTTTTTAATTTTTGAGAATTTTTATTTTTAAGGGTAATTTTCCCATAAAAACCCTTAAAATAACGGAAAAATCAACTTTTCTCAAAAACGGCTCTAACAATTTTGATTTAAAATTTTATAGTTTATTATAGACCTAAAGTACTATGAACTATAAAATTTTAATCAAAATCGTTAGAGCCGTTTTTGAGAAAAGTTGGTTTTTCCGTTATTTTGTGGATTTTTATGGGAAAATTACTCTTAAAAATAAAAAATTAAGTTCCTATAATGAGGGAGAAAGTATGTGTCAGTTTCCTGATACCGTTTATTTTAGGTTAGATTAACAGACAAAAATCAACGAAAAATGCGTACTGTAGAATTCAGTTCAAACATCTGTTGTTACAGCTGGTTTGTATAGAAAACAACATAATTTTAGGTTAGGCCTGCAATGGACCGAAACACGTTTATTTGCAACCGATTTGGCAAATTTAGAATCAAGTAGGCCTATTCTTCACAAACAGTTTTTTTAGGTTAGGAAAAATCGAACAAAAGCTTACCGTATTATAAGTCAAACGTGTGGAGTTACATATTGTATTGTTTTCTTTAGTTGTTAACATCAACATTTGTTAGAAATGTTATTTATTGTTTATTTAAAAAGTCTATTAATGGTGAAATAACAGCGCATGCCCCAATTGGAATTATTGTGGGTTGGGACGATGTCGATTTCCGTCTTGCATTACCTGTGCGTAGGTCACATATCGTTGTTTCCGTGAAAATATCAGAGTGTGCAATATTATGTTTGCATTGGATTCGCTATGGGCCTTCGCCGGGGTTGGCAAGCGGAGCTAGTCGGGGCAGAACCCCTAATTAATTGAAAGTTGGCGTTTTCAATTAAGTTTTTTTTAAATTCTTAAATTTCCGTTATCCGTGTAACGCCCATATTGTTGACTGCCCTACAAGTCCGCCTAGAAGGAAATCCGTCACCTAGTCCGTCTGCCCCTCGAGTCTAGCCGAGTCGCTAAACGGTAGAGCAAATAAACGATGATACGATCGAGTCTGAAATAGTGACCAGGACGCTTGGCGGGACTCGGCAGATCTTTAGACATACAATCTTCAGTTATTCTGGTGTTTGTTGAGATGTTTTGTGGTCTGTCGGTGTTGTCGATCTACTTTAACAAACTGTCACTCTGTAATACC
>JAGFPH010007878.1:5155-27986 GCA_018207615.1 Philaenus spumarius | reverse complement strand
TCGAAATTTTAGGGGGAGTTTTGGGGGGTCAAAGTTACTAAACCACGTTTTGTCAAAACCTACAGAACAGATTGGAATGAAATTTGGTATGTAGTTTCCTCAAGGGCCATAGATGCTCGCTAAGAAAGGGTTTAAAAAAATTCGAAATTTTAAGGGGTTTGGGGGGGGGGTCAAAGTTACAAAATCACGATTTCTCTAAAATCATCAAACGGATTGGATTGAAATTTGGTATGCAGCTTCTCCTAGGGCCATAGGTGCTCGCTGAGAAATTTTTTCAAAAAATTCGATATTTTTAGGGGAGGTTTGGGGGGTCAAAGTTATTACAAAAAACATCGAATGGATTGGAATGAAATTTGGTATGTAGCTTCCTCTAGGGCCCTAGGTACTCGCTAAGAAAGGTTTTTAAAAAATTCGAAATTTTAGGGGGTCAAATTTACTACAAAAAAACACCGATCGGATTGGAATGAAATGTATTATGTAGCTTCCTCTAGGGCCCTAGGTGCTCGCTAAGAAAGAGTTTAAAAAAATCTAAATTTTAGGGGAGGTTTGGGGGGGGGTCAAAGTTACTAAAAATCCCCATAAGAAATACATAGTGTAATATATTTATTGATATAATATATTTTTTGTTAATATACATTTAACTTTGATTTGTCTATCCGTGCAAAGCCGGGTCGGGCCAGCTAGTTATTCCATAAGTTCCTTTTTCCCATTTAATCCAGTCAAAATACACGCTTTAAGTGAATTATTAGTAGCCTACACACTAAAACGAAATGTGCCTAAATTACAAAATAATTCGACCACTCACTGAACCGCTGACGTGAGTTGAGCGAATTTCCAAAATTAAATTTAGTACGTCCGTTGCACGTACGGTTTGAATAAAACTACTTCATGTAAAACATTTTTTTGGGATATAAGACTGTCGACACTTCCATCTTTGTATATTTTTGAAATGCCTATTATATATTAAAGCCGACCATGTTTTGTTGGATGAACGAAATGTTCATCAGTATGGGGGACTAGGAACAAAATAAACTTCCAACTATCTAAACATCGCCATAATATACAGGGTGTCCCACGAAGAAACGGAGAAACTCTCAGGACTTGTTCTTCAGGTGAAAATAACAAAAAAAGTTCATATAAACATAGGACCGAAAACTCTTCGTTTCCCAGATATCCGCCATTTTGTTTTTTTGTGCAAATTAATTCATATCTAGAGAACGGTTTGACTGATTGAGTTCAAACTTGGCACGTAGCTTAACCCAACAATAATATATCTCAAAAAAAATAATCGATACTATCGAATTTTGCGTTTCAAAATGGCGGCTGTTTGAAAATTTCAAACCTAAATAACTCAAAAACCGTACATTTTAATGAAAAATGTCAAGACACCTTTTTTGTAGTCCTTTTGATTCCCTATTGAATGGTGTAACTGTAAAGACAATCGGATGAAGGATAATAGTTGAGTTATGTGTAATAATTGGCTTAACCCGGCATCCTATACCAACACAGTAAACACAGCAATATTGTATGTACATTTGCTGACATTACCTTTAACTTGGCAATTATCCTTCATCCGATTGTTTTGACAGTTACACCACCCGATATGGAATGAAAAGGGCTACAAAAAAGGTATCTTGACATTTTTCGTTAAAATGTACGTTTTTTTTAGATATTTAGGTTTAACATTTTCAAACTACCGCTATTTTGAAACTTATAACTGGATTTAATTGCTTATTCGTTTTTTGATATATCATTGTCAGGTTAAACTTCATGCCAAGTTTGAACTCAATCAGTCAAATCGTTCTCTAGATTTGAGTTATTTTGTACGAAAAACAAAATGGCGGATATCTGGGAAACGAAGAGATTTCGGTCCTATGTTTATATGAACTTTTTTTGTTATTTTCACCTGAAGAACAAGTCCTGAGAGTTTCTCCGTTTCTTCGTGGGACACCCTGTATATGAAAGGACAAGTGAATATAAGGGCAAAAAAAGTTTAATAAGCTTCCTCTGCGCATTAACCCTACAACTGTCAATGTTAATTTTTTTCGATGAAAAGCCGTTTTTAGCGTTTTACAAGCATTTTTTTCAAAAATTCGCCAAAAATAGTAATTTTATCCCAATTCAAAAGTGTTCCATAGCTTTTATGTAGGAAAAAGTTCACAAAATTCATATATGCCAGTAAAAAATTTACTCATGTAAAATTGTAAAAGTTATTAGCTCATGAAACAAATAATGTTCAGTAACGGAAGAAAAAGTTTAAACTTTAGGCGTACATAACAAGTAGTAAACATTTTTTGTATTTTTTCGTAAGTTGAAAAAAGTTTCGTAATTTAGTTCTAAATAGAAATGTATAAAAACATTTATCTATTTTAAATTTCTTATTTTGAAATCACCAGTTTTTATGTTCCAAATACACGATTGCTAACAAAACTAGGCCTAGTTGTAACGTAATTTACTAATATATGCTTTGCCCAAAAATGAAATATTATTATAACAAAGTGTAGAGAATAAATCTAAGAATTAAACTGTATACTTGTATATTACCATATCATAAAAGTGTTTTACTTAAAATCAATTGAATTACAAAAGTAAGATGAAACAAATGAAATCTCGGGCGGACAAAGGAAATTCAAAATATGACCGTTGAAGACAATGGAAACAGCCTTGTTTTGCAATCTCAAGCGGTAGTATGAATTCTGTGCAAATATGAAATTTCAACTGCTGTTTGAATAACACCTAACCAGTCAAATTTAGTTTGCTTTATACCAAACGAAAGATTGAGCTTTGGTCTATAAATAGATATAAAAAAGTCTATTGAAATAATTCGAATTATAAGAGATATCTCGAACGCAAAATGTGCTGTTTTATTGGTTGAAATCTGACCAATTGCAAGGGTCTACAAAACACCCCACAACTTTTGAACTATTTGTCCGATTTTTGATTGTATGGAAGTTTTAGATAGGTAAAAGTGTGATGAATCCTTCAGTATACAGATATAACTCAGAAAAATACCGGGCGGGCTGTATTGAAAGACATAGAAACTGGAATTAAAGGTAGTTTTTGCGCATTAAAATTCACGCGACATTGGCTTTTAGAAAACTCAAAAACTGCAACGATGATTACGTATGTAAATATACGTTTTAGAAAAAACTTGTAAATACAAAAGTTAAAGCTTAGATCATTTCCTTTCCAACGGTTTCTGATTTATTGCGATTGGATGATTTTTAGTGGGTGAAATATTGAATACAAGTTGAGTTGTCACGCACGGTGAAGTTCAGTGTTTTGATGCGTGGAAAACTGCACAATTGTGCAGTTTAACAGTTCCAGGGTAAAGGAAATTAAAAATGTTAGTTTTTTTTAAGAAATGTGTAAAAGAGGCTTCGAAAAGGAGAGGTTACTATAATGTTAATGGATTTTTAAATGATAATGTAAAGTTTTAAATTTGTAATTAGGTCGGTATAAATTAGCTTTAAGGCACTCTAACTAAATAGTCCTTTTTTTATAGCTGTCTCTATGTTTTGTATAACATGTTTAATGACACTCCTAAACATGTTCTGGGGACCATGATCGGTGCTTATCACTACAATAGCTCGTCATTCCTATGGAATTCGCCAAAAACATAGTTTGGTTTCCCGTTAAACTGCCACCGTCGGACTTGCCCACTGTTTCGTTTACCATAACCTACCTACTACTACAATAGGGTGCAGATGTATTGTGGTCAACGTGCAGATAGGGTTGTCGCAGAGGTCAAGCAAGGACAAGGGTTGTTGTTTGTCTGTTTGTCCCTCCTCTTTCCAAGAAACGTCTGTTTTCTTGCTTCTCTATGTTTACGATGCGTTCTCGATTTCCAGTTAACATTATCAAAGCAAAACTTGCAAGGAACGTATTTTCCCGCCTCGTCACCGCAACACAAACAAAGCTAAAGGAAACCATTTCGGATGACCGACTAGAATGTTTAATTATATTAGTAGATCTCTTTAGCATTAGAATATTTTAGAAAAAGCTAACTAACATGATAGTAAAATAATTCGATAACGCTTATTGCAAATGTTTTGAACTGTACGCGCGTAACTTCATCGAAAATTATTTTACTTTTAGTATTCATCCGTAAATTGCTGTTTTTCCTCCTTTCTATTTGTAACCAGGTTATAATAATATGATATTGTTTTGAAGTAAATAATGAATCAAAATCGAATTCGGTCCGTTTGAATTAATATTGACAGTTTCGAAATCTGTTTTACAGGAAAATACAAATTGGTATGGGTAAACAGCACTGGCGCAACCTATTGCAAAATACTTGAACTACTACTGACTTGCACAAAAATTATTCTTTGAAATAGGTTAAACTAAACACTCTTAAACACAAAAATGGGAATAGTATGAATTAAAATACTTCAATAGCCCTCAAAACGAAATCACAAGCTCTCGTTTCATATAAATTATATTATTAAAATCAACATTTTGAAGTATGTAAAAACAGAATGAAAAAATCACGATTTTTTCTTATGGGGAAAGCTAAATTTGATTTCCGATTTTTGTTCACATTTTTAATATGAAATGATTAAGACTATTCAATAGAAATGTTTAATAGATTTAGCTGTAGTCAACTGTTTGAACAAAATCTTGCTAAAAGCCTTAGTTTCACGGTAAATAACAAATTAAGATTCACCTCCTATGTTAATAGCGCTGTCACATTCACAGCGCACTAAAGTTGGTATGCATGGGTCTTAAGTTTTCAGTGAGAAATGTTATAGAGTAATTAGTATAATTTTCTTTCACTGCAGGTAATCACTATGTACGCAAAGATTGTTTAGTTCACTGTAATAATTATAATACTAGGGCCTCTGCCCCTGGACGCTTCGCTTCGCTCGCAGTTGGAAATGCTTTAACTACGGTTTTAGGCCTAGTTTTAATACCTTCTGTCAACTAAAATTATAAAACCAGGCTTAAATATATTAACAGTAATTGCAAGATTAATTATAACCTCAAATACATGCTTTAGAAACGTGAGAGGCTTTCATTACGATTTTAGTCCTAGTTCTACTACCTTCCGTCGACTAAAGTTTTGAAACCAGGCCTAAATATAGTACAAATTATTGCAGGATTAAAATAACCTCAATACTATGTTTCAGAAATGAGCCAGGCCTATATTACAAAATTGACTATTAGAATTTATCCATCTTTGCCAAGTTTACCTTTTTTTTGACAAAATAAATTGTTAAATCAGGCCCAATTTATTATAATTCCAACGTGCTAAAACAGTATAAATGGGTTGGTTTATAAACAGCTGTTTTGATCGCTTTATTTACTATTTCGTCGTTATTTTGTAACCAACATGGCAACCCATAAGACCCTATGTTGAAATTTTTCAACTTTTAAATTAGAGTTTCTCAAAAAATTGCGTTTTTACAGGAAATACAACTGTATGGGTGTACTTAAAAATCAAAACTACACCTAAATGCAGAATTTCTTTGAATTCGTTAGAGCCGTTTTCGAGATCCGCGACAGATACAAAGATAGATGCAAGAATTTCCCGTTTAAAGTAATAGGATGTATGACTATTTTCAATTTATGGGGCTAACAAGTGTTTTTTTGTTAAACCAATTTAAAAAATAAAATCACTTGCTTACTGGATCCCTCATTTTACATTCTTTTTTTTTTTTGTTCTTCGCTTATATTTTGTAAACCATCGGATAAAACGCTATAATTTCAATGGAAAAGTTGTAGTCATTTTGAAAACCTTTTAAATGAGACTTTGTAAGTCTTGATCGGTGCATTTTTGACAGAGAAAAATTGTAGAGAAACGACGCGCCGATTTTTGTTGCGTAACCTGCAATGGTCACAAAAACATAACGCTGTTCACAGACTTTCGAGACATCCTGTATTAGCGAAACGCCAAAAATTCTAAAGGTTTTGATTGTTTTAATATTTCCACAATAACAAATTACTGTTTTCGAAAGTATTATTTCCATTTACAAAAGTCACAGCTCAATCTAGTAGCTGTTGGTAAAAACTGATCTTTTTTGCACTAACGACCGGTCTATTATAGTGGACTAGCCATTTGGCTAATCAATCACAATCCTGCTGCACTTTAGCTAATGCACCAATCGCATCCACTATTCTGTAATTGCCTTTATTGTCGAAATGAACAATGCTTTGAACAATTGCAAGCCAATGCGAACAACGAATGCTCATAATGTAATCAAACAATATAATCCCTTTAGCGGAGTGCAATTAAATATTAAATCTAATTTGCTTGTATTAGTCCAGGATCTGAAGGGGGTTGAGTATGCATGGAAAGCCTGACGCAATTTTATTTCTGATTATTGTTTGTGAAAAGTTTGTTGAGTGATCATGAAAAGCCATGTTGTCGCCTCCCAGCGTGGTCGACATCGCCGGGGGGAGGGGGGAATATGGTGGGGCGCCGTTTATTAAAACGCTTATAACTTGAGAACCGTTCAAGATAGAACATTGAAAAAAACGACAACATTTCCATAAAATATGAGCTTTAAAAAAGGTTATAACGTTTATAGTCGTATAGTTGTTGGTTTATGAGTAAAGAGCACTTTTATTGGTAAATGAACAAAAATGGTGATTCAAATAAGCAAAACCAATAGTTTTGTACTAAGAAAATCACTAAATTGGTTGAATATAGACATTTAAGTTATTAAAAGTGCTTCAATAAATTGAAGAAAGCATGTTGAACAGTTAATGCTACTGTAGAGATGTTTTATACGTAACCTAGCACTAATAAATACACCAGGCGACGAAAAACCCCACATTTTTTACCTTGTTCTAGTTTTTTCTAATTTTTAGTATGAAGGACTGGTTTGACAAAAAAATCATTCAATCCTTTTTTAATGAACAGTAAATTTACTACAATTTAAAATGAAAATCATCTTCCTGAGGATAATGCTTTTTGAGTTTCAGCCATTCAAATTTCAAGCTAATTTTCAAAAATTGTTAGTTTTTAGATAGTATTTGTGTTTTTTCGCAGTGAAATAAGGGGGTTTTCAGCAAAACTGATAAGGACTATATGTGCAGGCTGTCATTTTAATCAGAAGATTTTGACTTGAAAAGAGAACAGAACATTTCTCGGTCCTTCAGTACATGTACAACATTGCAATGGGTCACATACAGGCTTTACTCAGTCATTAAAACTTAAAACTAACACGAAAGATGACCTAGACTTACTCTATATTGATTTCACAATTAAAGGGCTGAGAAGCCAAGGGGTATTGGTGTAGTGAAGTTAGTTTTGACAAAACTCCGTTTAAAGTTAAACTGTTATAAACAAATACAGGTAAAACCATGATCACTAAAACTTGTATATGTTTAATTGCTAGGTTCTAGACTAACATAATAACAAAGATTCATTTGCTTTACATCCTTTTACTTTCTCACTATACTATAGTATAGAGAAAGTATAGTGATCGCAAAAAAAATCGATGTTGAGATTTTTGTGGAAATATCCGTTTTGGGACCCCCTGAGTACAAAAAAGTGGTTTTTACAAAATGTCTGTCTGTATGTATGTATGTCTGTATGTCTGTATGTATACAAAGCTAGAGAGAAAACTATTCTATCGATTTCAACCAAATTTGCACCAGACATGTCAAGTAGGCCTGTATAGATGCACGAAAAAGTTTTTTGAAAATTTTTGAATAAAAAACCCCTTTTTGGCCAAACAACCCCCAAAAAGTCAATTATTATTTTTTTTATAAAAAAACGGCTCTAACGATTTTGATAAAATTTGGCTTATTTGTAGCCTTTAATGTGCCCTACCATATGCAAAAACCCGCATCTTTCTAAAAATTCTCGTTTAGCTAATAATAATAATAATAACTGATTTTTGGTGGTTTTTTGCCCATAAAGGGGGTTGTTTTTCAAAATTTTTCAAAACCTTTTTACGTGCATCTACAAGGACCTAATTGACGTGTTTGGTGCAAATTTGTTCGAAATCGATAGAATAGTTTTTTCTCTAGATAATAATAATAATATTTATTAGTCAATCTCCAACTTTAATAAAAGTATACAAAGCTAGAGAGAAAACTATTCGATCGATTTCAACCAAATTTGCACCAGACATGTCCAGTAGGCTAGTATAGATGCACGACAAAGGGTTTTGAAAATTTTTGAAAAACAACCCCCTTTTTGGCCAAACAACCCCCAAAAAGTCAATTATTATTTTTTTATAAAAAAACGGCTCTAACGATTTTGATAAAATTTGGCTTATTTGTAGCCTTTAATGTGCCCTACCATATGAAAAAACCCGCATCTTTCTAAAAATTCTCGTTTAGCTAATAATAATAATAACTGATTTTTGGTGTTTTTTTGGCCATATAGGGGGTTGTTTTTCAAAATTTTTCAAAACCTTTTTACGTGCGTCTATAAAGACCTAATTGACGTGTTTGGTGCAAATTTGTTCGAAATCGATCGAATAGTTTTCTCTGTAGATAATAATAATAATATTTATTAGTTAATCTCCAACTTTAATAAAAAAACTCTCCTACCCCACCCTACAAGTCACAGTGAATCTGTTTAGTACAGTAATTTAAATATGTTTGTGAAAAAGTATGTGCCAGTTCCTGGTACCGTTTATTATTCTTTGTTATCAGCCAATATTGTCACTTGTACCCCTGGGCTGTTAACACGTTCACTGCTAAGGCCGCACATGTGAGCTTGATACTGAACACTATCAGAAGCGGCCGACGCACAGTGCATTGCAAGCCAACCCCCGTATTGGGAGTATTTTCAATACACAGTGCATTTCGTGCTTCGCACACCAACCCCAGTGTTGAGAGTATTTTCAATACACAATGCATTGCGTGCTTCGCACACCAAGACTTGCGTTGGGCGAATTTTCAATACACAGTGTATTGCGCGATTCGCACGCCAATTTTAAGCCTATGTGCTAAGGACGCAAATATGCGTCTGTTTTTAAATATTAGTGATTATTACGTAGAAAGGTTTAAAAAATAAAGTAATTTCTACTCATTTAGGCTATAAATATAAAAATATAAAAGGTCAGCTCCTAGCATAGGAAATACGCAATTTGCGTAGCAGTGAATGTGTTAACAGGAATTAGAAGTTATGTAATAAAACATAGGTTGCAAGTAAATTACCTATGTAAAGTAAAGCAACTTGCATCACTGGTATCCCTTGGCTTCTAAGCTAAACAGTTCTTCTACTTAAAGTAGTTTTTTTGGAAACTAGATTTTAGCACATGATAAACTTACAGTTATATTCTTTGGCCGCGAACATTTTAAAACGTTGAAGAGCCAGTTCTGCACTTGACTCCGTTATTCAAAAAATGTCACTTGTACCCGTTGGCTTCTCAGCCCTTCGACTTAAATAACCATCCGAGTTATAAAACGGTTGTTCTTTCAAAAACCCCCACTCCAAGCCCCCAAAATCATAGATGATCAGATATGTCAAAAATGTACAAGAGACAAAATATTTTATTTTTTTAACGACAAACAAAATGATCTTTTTGTAGGTCAGTAGCTATCGAGAGAGAAAACTGAAAACATCATAGGCTCAATCTGTTAATGTTAAAACAATCTATAGTTTAATTAGTAACACCACTGAAATGGACATTGTGCTTCCTCATTTCGTAAGATGTGTTAATTAATAAAAAGTTTATACTTCTCCTGCGTGGTCTTAAGCACACAATTACATTTTTTCAGTTTTTTTTTTCAATAACCATGTTATCTGTTAACCTATAAATACTACAAAAAGACCATTTTGTTTGACGTTAAAAAAAATATCTCTTGTACATTTTTTGTAAAAGTCAGCTGTGTTTAAGATATTCCACGGTAAAAATTTGTAACGGCCGCCATTTTGAAAATTATAAACATAAATTCTTGATAACACACTTGTAAATTGTAACGTAGGCCTACAAAATTCTTATACCAAATTTGAATTCTTATCTATTTCTGGAGTTACAGCATAGATAATGAATAATAAAATAGATCACGCATGCATACGGGGGCTGTGTACCGAAAAAAAGGTTGTAGCGAAAATAGTGCATGCTCGCGCCGCGAGGTAGCGCTAGGGAGAAATCATTGGTAGCATTGGTGTTTCACACAGCTTCCGTCGTTTCCCCAATAGATAGCGCCACTATCGTCGAATTTTCACGAAATATTGCAATGGATCGGAGTTCTATTAGGTTATCCAAATACAATGGTTACAGTGAGGTTTTGTAAAAAGTCAAAATGGCGGATTGCGACCAAACCGAGCAGAATTTGGCAAAAAGGTTACCGAACGTTTTTCACTTAATCCAACGTATACAGTCCGATCCTGTACGGCCCGCTAGGGTTTTTGCGGCGTCCTGTATTTTTTTGTAACATATTTTCCAGTAACAAAAATAATGAAGGGACTTAATGGGACTTTATGTACACTCTGCATATAGTACGAAATTATATATTTTCCCCCTTTATCCTTACAGTATAAGATTCCGTCAATATCTAATTAGTTAAACTTGTATAACGCAGTAAGAAGACGACATTTTCAGTGTTGTTCTACGTCAAAAGTAACGCAGAATAATTAATGTTACCTTCTTGGAAATGTTTTTGTCGTTCCTTATTAAAGATTAACCTAATAACCTTACACCAACCGATGTTCCGCATAAGCTCTATCGATGTAAATAAAACAACTTACAAATATAATGCAATGTTTATTATCTATACTAATATTATAAAGAGGTCAAATTTGTTTGTTTGTATGTAGGAGGTAATCTCTGGGGCTACTGAACAGATTGAAAAAATAGTTTTACTAATAAAAAGCTACACTATCCCCGAGTAACATAGACTATAATTCATTTAGGTAAAAACCTTTTTTTTATTTCAATATTTTTGTAAATATTGTCGGAAAAAAATGTTAGGTTAGGCCTAGAATGATATACCAAAGCATGTATTTACATTTATTACCATAGTAACCAATTGAATAAAATAACAGATAATATAGCTGTTTACTTCAATATTTAAATTAACAGCAAGCTGATTTAAAAATTTGAAGCAATTATTTTTGTATTTCTAGCTTTTAGGTTAGGGTTTTAAAGTGTAGACCTGAGCCTTGATGGTTCTTTTAACCATTATTAACTGCTGTTATAAAATGTAAGAAAATAAAACTGCTGTTTTTTTTTATTTCTGCATTCATAAATTTAGTCGGAAAATTTTTTTAGGGGCCTGGACTGATGAACCAACACATGTATGTGCATTTACCATAGCAACCAATTGAATAAAATAACAGATGAAACAGCTGATTTCAAACTTTGAAGCAATTATTTTTGTATTTCTAACTTTTAGGTTAGGTTTTTATTAAAGTGAAGACCTGCGCCTTACTGGTTCTTTTAACCTTTATTATAACTGCTGTTATAAAATAAACGAAATAGGCTTTGTAATTTGATTAGAACATTTAACATTACCATCTTAGGGGTTATTATTAATCCTACACCTTTATTATAAAGAAAACATAACATGATTACGTGTATAGAAGGTTCCAACGAGGTTGGCGTGCGGAGCACGCAGGGGTTTCCCCTAGTCAAGCGTATAAAGAGGTTTTCACTTCAAAAACCAAACGTATCATCTGTTCCGGTGTAAAAAAAGACATTACCGTAAAAGCGTCATATAAAATCTGGCAATAAATAATATTTTCGTTCGTATTGTTGTTATTACGCCATAAATGACAAATTGTATTCTAACAAGCTTATAAAACCGAGTCAACAAAGACACCGGTGTGGACGACGAACTGCGGCGGAAACGCACGAAGCTGTCCGAACATAGAGGCGCGCCATTTCGACTCATTTCGCTTGGTCGTTAGTTAACAGAGAACAGAATCGTGCTGCAAGTTGCCGTGAGTGGACTTGTCAGTTAGAACCAGTTCGACAGGGAACTTTATGAGAGTTTCGTCCCGTACGATATTGTTTTCTGTTCCGCTAGTGTTTGTGCGAGAATGTGTTACGTTTTAAAATTTTGCGTTTTTAGGTTATGTCAGTAGGCCTATCGTAGTTCGACCGTTATCGTGACTTATTACCCGTATTTCATTTCGTCGAATCATGTACAAGTTGTGCGCACTTTTGTGCGCTTGTTTTTTGAACGTGTGTTTTGCCCACGTTGATTACTGTGATGTCGACAGGAGGAACGCTTCGCTCTCAACGCCTGGTTTACAGTTCACGAAGGAAATGAGCACTTTAGAATACGCGGTTGGATCGAATTTTAAAAGTCTGCATTGTTGTGCGAAAGGATATCGCAGCATAGAATGGTAAGTGAATTGCATTTTCGTTCTGTTTTAACAAGGTAATTCTACAGAAACGAGTTTTTAGTGATTACAGTTTGATAGATAATTTGCTATCGTTGCTGATAAAACTAGCCTACATTTTTTATCTGTTAGAAAAACCTAATTGGCTTATTACAACTTATTACTAGACTACTTAAAGGTACTTCTCAAACTTTCCATATATGTGTGTTCTAGTTATAAAAATGTTTACACATTAAATAGCTACAATATAAGTGTAACCATAGATTGAAACTTGCGGTGTTTTAAGGCTGAGTTGCACCAACCAGGATCAGTTTTGATCTAGGATCAAAGTTGTATTTGATCCAGGATCTAGAAAAGTTGTATTGGTTTCTATTGCACCATACCTGGATCAAATAATTGATCCAGGATTTACTGATCCAGGTATTTGATCCCGGTTGATGCAACCCAGCCTAAATGTTATATGTGAAATTTACAAAATTTCGCCAAAACACATTATTTCAATTGTTCAAATGACTTAATTAATTGTTTTAAATATATTCACACACTAGGGGAAACCCATGCGTGCTCCGCACGCCAACCCCGTTGGAACCTTCTATACACATAATCATGTTATGTTTTCTTTATAATAAAGGTGTAGGATTAATAATAACCCCAAAACTAAGATGGTAAATAATGTTAAATGTACAAAATCAAATTATTTCGTATATTTTAAAACAGCAGTTATAATAAAGTTAAAAGAACCAGCAAGGCTCAGGTCTACACTTTAATAAAAAACCTATCCTAGTTAGAAATACAAATAATCGCTTTAAAGTTTGAAATCAGCTGTTAATTGAAATATTGGAGCAAACGGCTATTTTATCTGTTATAATTTATTCAATTGGTTGCTATGGTAATAAACCCAGATACATGTGTTGGTATCTAGGCCTAACCTAAAAAAATTTCCGACTAAATTTACAAATATTGAAATAAAAATGTTTTTATCAAAATTAATTAGCCTATAGCCTATGATACTCATGATAGACTAGTGTTTTAGTAAAACTATTTGTTCAATCGAACAATTTTATAATATTACTAGAGGAGAGCCCTGCGTGCTCCGCACGCCAACCCCCAATGGAACCTAATCAAAACATATGGTATGTTTTATTTACAATAAAGGTGTACAATTAATAATAACCTCAAAACTAAGATGGTAAATAATGTTAAATGTTCAAATTAAATTATTTCTTATATTTTATAACAGCAATTATAATAATGGTTAAAAGAACCAGCAAGGCTCAGGTCTACACTTTAAAACTGTAACCTAAAAGCAAGAAATACAAAAGTAATTGTTCAAATTTTGAAATCAGCTGTTAATGGAAATAATGGAGCAAACTGCTATATTATCGGTTATTTTATTCAATTGGTTGCTATTGTAATAAATGTAAATACATGGGTTGGTTTATCATTCTAGGCCTAACCTAAATATTTTCCCCACTAAATTTACAAATATTGAAATAAAAATAGGTTTTTATCGAAATGAATTATAGCCTATGTTACTTTAGGGATAGTGTAGCTTTTTATTAGTAACACTATTTTTTCAATCGGTTCAGTAGTGCCAGAGATTACCCCTTACATACAAACAAACAAACTTTACCTCTTTATAATATTAGTATAGACCTATAGAAAAGTCCAAAATTGAATAGTATGCCAGATGATAAGGAAATTGTTTCCCAAGTAAACTTATGTCGGGTTTTCACTGCTTCAAGACATAAACCAACTTTTCGTTTTCTATTCGTGCCTACGTCTAACTGCGCCTGCGTTGTTTTTGTATTTATATTTTTCAGAGTATTGTTTGCAGAATAACAGTAAAACGTTGAAATCGCTTTGGCAGACAAGTATATAGCATGTAGTTCGCAGTTTCTTCTGGGAATCGTGTCTGCCTAGTGGTAAAACAAGAAGGTTATATAATGAGCAGACCTATAAACCTAATTGTATTACCGTATTCATTCCACTTAAAGGCTCCGATGCACCCCGACTCTGCCGCATTAGATCCATATATCAATAATGTTATGCAGCAATTGTTTACGGATCGCTCTTTTTGGTCACGCGTTTGACTGCCCTCAGAGTGGACAAAGGTGTATAAGGATTGAATGATTTTTTGTGAAACCAGTCCTTTATACTGAACATTAGAAAAAACTAGAACAAGGTATAAAATGTGGGGTTTTTCGTCGCGCGCGGAGCACTTGTATGTATTAGTGCTACGTATAAAACACCTCTACAGTAGCATTAACTGTTCAACATGCTTTCTTAAACTTATTGAAGCACTTTTAATAACTTAAATGTCTATATTTGACCTATTTAGTGATTTCCTTAGTACAAAACTATTATTTTTGTTCATTTACCAATAAAAATGCTGTTTACTCATAAACCAACGACTATAAACGTAATGACATCTTTTAAAGCTCATATTCTATGGAGTATATTGTCGCTTTTTTCAATGTTTTATCTTGAACGGTTCTCAAGTTATAAGCGTTTTAATAAACGGCGCCACCACCATATTCCCCCCTCCCCCTGGTGATGTCGACCACGCTGGGGGGCGACAACATGGCTTTTCATGATCACTATAGTGCCTATAACAATAATCAGAAATAAAATTGCGTCAGGCTTTCCATGCATACTCAACCCCCTTCAGATCCTGGACTAGTAACAGTGAGAAACTTGGGGCTTAGAAGGTCGTATCTGGAATAATTATTGCAATATTTGTTTTTAGACCTACCCAGTAAATTTGTCCCAACCGTGAGCACACAATAAGGCGCACATTCGTGTAAAATATCTATATAAATCAATGTAACTACGCTGATGTTTTTGGCAGTACTACTAGCAATCCGACCGGCGCTTTCACAGCACCAGCACTGTACGTACTTGTTCGCACTCTAGCGGCCGCATTTTGAGTCCGATTTGTTTCAAATTTGGTACACACGTCGGTTGTCCGTCTTGGACGAGTTCGTTATAGCCAAAAAATCCGGAACCCCTTTTTTGACCGGAAGTGACAGTTTGTTGAGAATTTTCGGGTCCTTTTCCGTTAATTCACCGTGCGTTCTAGGGCTTTCCGTTTATTCACCACTTTTAAAAACCGCTGATAACGGCGCATCTTTACTATTCGACCCTAGGCTAACCTATCCCAACAGAAATGCAAAAATAATAATAAAAAAAATACCTAAAGGTTCTAACCTAACCTATTTAGTCACAGTATGTTTACCTGTATTCAACATTTAACAGTAGAATGTAAAACAACGTGTACTTTTTCATTGCATAATATGTGTTTAGCCTAAAAATAAAACGTTAAACGTTAGTTATCTGTACATTGTTTCCTTTTACTTTCTCACTATACTATAGTAGCCTATAGAGAAAGTATAGTGATCGCAAAAAAATCGATGTTGAGATTTTTGTGGAAATATCCGTTTTTAGACCCCCTGAGTCCAAAAAAGTGGTTTTTACAAAATGTATGTATGTATGTATACAAAGTTAGAGAGAAGACTATTTTATCGATTTCAACCAAATTTGCACCAGACATGTCAAGTAGGCCTGTACAGATGCACGAAAAAGGGTTTTGAAAATTTTTGAAAAACAACCCCCTTTTTGGCCAAAAAAGCCCCCAAAAATCAGTCATTATTTTTTTTTCAAACGGCTCTAACGGTTTTGATAAAATTTGGCTTATTTGTAGCCTTTAATGTACCCTACCATTATGCAAAAAACCTCATCTTTCTAAACATTCTCGTTTAGCTAATAATAATAACTGATTTTGGGGGGTTTTTGGCCATAAAGGAGGTTGTTTTTCAAAAATTTTCAAAACCTTTTTACGTGCATCTATAAAGACCTAATTGACGTGTTTGGTGCAATTTTTTTCGAAATCGGTCGAATAGTTTTTTCTCTAGATAATAATAATAATATTTATTAATTTTTTTTTTTTTTTGGGGTTTAAAGGCGAAAAACCTGGGTGGTTATCATCGCCTGAATATTTATTAATTAATGTTCCACTTTAATAAAAAATCACCTCTCCTACCCCACCCTACAAGTCACCGTGAATCTGTTTAATTAATAATCTAAATATATGTTTGTGAGAAAGTATGTGCCAGTTCCTGGTACCGTTTATTTATAGTTAATATTGTAAATGTAGCGTCGTTTCAGACCAAAACTAGGAAGCAAAAATAATGTTTCCTGTAGGCTTCAAGCTACAGTTTCTTACTTTTTTTGGGGGGGATATTTTGTTCTAATCTAAAAACGCGCCGCAGCAGTCATTGGAGCGAAGCGACTGTACTGCCGACAGAAACTAGTAAAACTGAAAAGTCAAGTAGACATGTGGGATATGTCACAAACTATAGAAAGGTACTGAGCACGGCAACAGGTTTGCCACAACTCTTTTATCTGTATAACAAAATTTACCTTCCTGGGGGTAAAACCCTCGCAGAGCGGCAGTCATCCTGAAAGGATCTCAATTTAGCTGTAAAACATTAGACTGGAACAGCTGACGAACTCTTCTTGTTTCTAAAAATGTATCCCTTAATGTGAAATATTGGATGGAGATAACTTAGATATTTGTTTGTTTATTGTCTCTAATCTTGGATGAAGTGTTTCCGAATCCATAAACAATGAGTCATCTTCAACTATGCATGTGTTATGTCTGACTTTTATTTACTGTGGTTGGGAATGAGCTTAGATGTCTTGGAATAAATCAAAGTAGAGTGAATCCAACAAGACAGACGCGTTACTGTCTGAGAGTGATTGGTGAAGGCTCACTCTTGTCGGGTTCGAATAACTTGAAGGGGAAATTAATTTACTTTAAACTTTAGGTAAACATTAACGGCCAAAACCCACCGACTCGCTGATCACGATTTCTCGAAAACTACCGAACGGATTGGAACGAAATTTATTATGTAGCTTCCTCTAAGACCATAGGTGATCAGTAAGAAAGGGTTTGACAAAATTCGAAATTTTAGGGGGGGGGGGTTTGGTGGGATCAAAGTTATTAAAAAACGATTTCTTCAAAACTACCGAACGGATTGGAATGAAATTTGGTATGTAGCTTCCTCTAGGGCCATAATTGTTCACTAATAAAGGGTTTTTAAAAATTGGAAATTTTAGGGGGGTTTGGGGGGTAAAAATTACTAAATCACGATTTCTCCAAAATTACCGAACAGATTGGAATGAAATTTGGTATGTAGCTTCCTCTAGGGCCATAGGTGCTCACTAAGAAAGGGTATGAAAATTTCTAAATTTTAGGAGGTTTTTGAGGGTATCAAAGTTACTAAAATCATAATTTCAGACCTTTTATTATTATGACAATAGTGCTTTTATTATTTAAGATCTATATATATAAAAGCCAAATACCACTCACTGACTGAACACTTAAAAAGACCGAAAATACCAACCACCACGGGCAACGCCATACGGGTCAGCTAGTGTATTTATAGGCCCTATGCTTAGATAAAACCGATAGGTGGGTATTGGGCTTCCATTAAACGACCAAATCTGTATGTATAAAAGGAAACGTCCTGCCTGCCTGACTGATTCATACTAAACGTACAGTCAAGACCATGACAACTAGAACATTCACATTTTCAGGGTACCTTCATACCACTACACAGAAATGCACTAAGAAAGGAGTTTGCAAAATATTCGTTTTATTGAGGTTGGTCGTGTCTGTTTTGTTCTCTGTCTTACATTAGCTACGTGTAGGTCACTGTTAAATCGTCGTTACCGTGAAAATATCAGAGTACACAATAATCTCTTTGCATTAGTATATTTAGTAATGCAGATGAAGGCTCTCAGTGTCGGAGTTGTTTACAGATGACAGAGTCGGTAAACATCAGTTCGACTCTTCCAACTCGGTGTATTGTGTACAAAGTTTATCATTTTGGCTGAATGATGATTGTTTGCGTGTCAGCTGATATTTATTCAATGATTTGAAATATTTCTTGATAAAACTGACAGCCTGTTTGCATAAACTGGTTTAGTGCACATTATATTTTTTCTGTTTAGTCCTGAGAAAGTATGTTATTATCCTGCTCTGTAGTGAAAATACGAACCACCCCGGGCAACGCCGTACGGGTCAGCTAGTTGATATATATATATATATATATATATATTTAATATACATTTAACTTTGATTTGTCTATCCGTGCAAAGCCGGATCGGGCCATCTAGTTATTATATATAGGGTGAAATGAAGTAAGTGGGAAGTGGGACCACGTTATTGTATAGTTCAACTTTGAACTGAATTTACCAAGTTATTATTCAATGTAAATTATTGAAATTTGGCATGCCTTGTTTTGTTAGCTATCAAGTGATGTAGTTCGTTTTTTTTTAAATCCTGTACAGTGTATTTGGGGGAAAATTTGCTTTTGTGACCATGTCGTGTGGCTCCACTTGCCCCAGCGATCGGGGTAAGTGCAGCCAAGACCTGAGTTTCCTATAGGCATGCCTAGAGCAGCAACAGGGTAAGTGGATTACAGTCCACTTTTCACCGATTCAGGCAGTTTTTAAGTCACTGGGATATCGTAATTTTCTTAGGAGTTATGAACCTTTTTTGCGTTGGGGAAAACGGCATAGGAAAAATCAATGGACTTTGAAAGAAACTAAATTTGATTAAAACTAATAAAATAACAATTTATTAATGTCCTCACATGTTTGTTATTCTTCTCTGACCTCTTGGGCGTGATTTTAATAAGAAAATATAATTTTTAACTTAAATTTTGTTTCTGTTAATCAAACCAATTTACACACTTGTACAGCCAGAATAATGATTGTGGTAATTTCCTATTTAACTAAAATTCCCTCTTAACATATTTTTTTCATTAAAACAAGCCACTTACACCTTATTACTATTTATTAACCAACTTAAGGGTCTGCTCCAGTAAACGAGAAAGCAACCGGAAACGCAATAGCTTCTCACTATATCCCTATCTAAACAGTGAAATTTCTTGCAGCTGAACGCTTTGACATTGCCTCATTTCAAACCATTTTAATATAATAAGTCTATCTTTTGTAATTGAGTGTTGAAAAAAAACTGAATATTCTTTATAAAATTTCGGATCCGGCTTGCAAATTATTTTTCATTATTAATATTTTATTGTGTAAAGGAAAAAATTCAAACTTTGCACTTTCAAAATGTCAATTACATAAAAAATCAAAAGCATTAAAAAATGTAAATTGCAAAACGGATGCGTATTGTGACTGTGCTTAAAATGAGACCTTGCAAACAATTTTATGATAAAAAATAAACGAAATAAATGGTTTGAAATTTAACATTGCTCTTATGGGATGAAAATCCAAGATGGCCGCCACTACAGCAGACCCTTAAAATGAGATTCTTTTGATCAGGGCAGATGGTAGAGCAAGCATTAAAAATATAGATGTTTAATGTTCATGTAATTTAGTTTATATGGATTGCTAACTCATGTTAATGATTATTTAATTTTAAAGGTAGTTATCCCATGTCATTACTTTGACTATAAGCAATCGAATTGCAACTGGTGTTTTATATCACTTAAGAATAATATTACACAAATTTAGCTTTATACCGTGTAGGTAGGCTAATTGGTGCAATTTTTATGTATTGCATAGGGGTAGCAACACCTTACACTATAGTAATTGTAACGGCTAAACACACCTGGCATTAATATGCATAAAGTGTGTTAGTTTTTAGTGAAATCGGTCGAATATTTTTCGAGTTTAACGACAGTTTTACGAAACTTTCAAATTTAGCACCGGTGTCGTTTTTTGGTAAAACAAACCATTTGAAGACGCGATAATGCAAACTCAGCTGGCGACAGGAATGGTTGAAATTGTGTTTGAACTGTTTTAAACGTTGCAACTAGGGATGTTTCGATATTATCGATATTGGTAAATATCGATATTTTTGTTTCGATATTTACGATATTATAGATTCGATATTGTATATTCGATATTATCGCAATATCGGAAGAATGATGTCAATATCGGATTTTGATATGTTTGTCTATAGGCCTACTGTAGCAATTACGTTTTTTTGTACAACAGAATTGCAACTCCTAAAAATAAAAACACAAGGCACTTACTTAACCTATACAATCACAGAAGGTTTTTTAGTTTCCAAACATATCTAGGTTTGTACCTATTTAACGCTTGATCATACCGTCTACAATACATCATCCTGGACATAGACATACCTCCCACTAGTATTTGAGTTCGATGTGTGGTTTCAGAATACTGTATAAGCACAAGCAAAATTTAACATAACCATTAGTCATACGTAAGTAAACAATTACCAATATTTCTGAACTTAAACTGTACCGTATTGTTTTAGAGTTGTATATTTATGTTTTCCTAATTGCTATAATATTTGATTCCCGCGAAAATGATTCAGAATACAAGCAAAATAAATCATAACCTCTGGTCAGATGTGAGTAAATAATTAGGCCTACCATATTATTAGTCTATAATTTACACGTTAAGAAAATAATATCGATATCATTTGATATTGCCAATATCGATATTAGAGCTTGATATCGATATCAATATCGAATATCGGAAACTTCCCGATATCGCAACAACCATAGTTGCAACTATTCCAATTGAGGGACGTTTTAAAACGATTTTTTCTAAAACGACAATATTGTGTGCCGACTAGGCAGTGGTCGCAGAAGTGAGGAACAGTTTTTGTCTATCCTCCTTTCTCTTCTGCGAATACTTTCTCTTTCCGTGTTGTTTTTGTCTTAATTGTATTTCCTTGGCGATTGTTAGTGCCACTGCTGTGCCGTACCCACCCCTCACCCATAGCTCCCAGGGAAAGGAAAATATGTATATAAATATATTTTTTCTTTTAAGAGAATTATTTACGTGGTATAGATTAGTTTTCAAATGTTTTATACCGTTTCATTTTACATATACTTATTTTATTTCTTTACTAGCGGGTAGGCCTACGCACGCAGATGTGATTAAATCAATAAAAGGTCTATCGAGTAAATATTGTGCCTTACCATTACACGCGATAAAAAAACTATTTAAGATCCGAGTTCCACGGCCCAAAAACGCACAGCGAGTAGCCTATCTGCCAGGTGTCTTAAAAGTCCCACTACCCCCCCCCCCCTTTAAATTTTGTGTTTGTTAAAACAAACAAATATCCTTTGGGGAACGATACTAACTTAGCCCATAGTATCTTTTGAAGCAATCGGAAATTTTGAGTGTCCCCTAAAAATGGGGGATTTTGGGGGCAACTCAAAATTTTTAAACGGGAAGTATGGTTATGTGATACCTCATTTTAAAGGTATATTTAAGACTAAGGAAATGACATAAATAAAATAAGAATCAAAACAAAATGGCGGCCCTAAACGTGTTGAAATAAATCGACATAAAGTTGCTAATATCTCGAAAAGGGAGAGTTTTTAGAAAAACTTTCAAGAGACAAAAAATGTTTATTTCAAAGTGCTTGACCTAAAAAATTGTCTCTTGAAATTTTTCCTAAAAACTCTTCCTTTTCGAGATATTATCAACGGCCGCCATTTTGTTTTGGGTTGTCCGATTTTTCTTTTCTTTATGTAATTTTCCTAGTCTTAAATATACCTTTAAAATGAGGGATCACATGACCATACTTCCCATTTAAAAATTTTGAGTTGCCCCCAAAATCCCCCATTTTTAGGGGACACTCAAAATTTCTGATTGCTTCAAAAGATACTTTGAGTTGAGTTAGTATCGTTCCCCAAAGAATATTTGTTTCAACAAACACAAAAGTTAAAGGGGGTGGAGTGACTTTATAACCACCCTGTATATATAGACAAGAGTACAAACATGATCTGCTGGGGCACTACTTGGCGCGGTGTAGCTTTGTGTGTTCATTGACGGTGTAAAGGTACAGACTCAATGCTGTGTGGGTTAATATTTCACCTGAACAGCCAAATTTTGGATTCCTACATTTTTATAATTTCCTCGATCCCCTTTAGCCGAATGAAGGGGCGGTACTCCTCAATCCCCATGGGCCTAACCCCCTAGAAAATATATGGGGTGTTTACATTTCATAATCGACTTCTTGCGGGAAATAAAACGAAAACGACAGAGTTGGAACAGAGCCTTGATCTGGGTAGATGTGTTAAGATTTTTGAAAGACTATGGATTATATTATACCGGTCGAAGTCGGGTAGAAAGTCGAACCAGAACCGAATTACCAAACGCTCCGGGAGGCCTTCGCAAGGTCAAAGTCAGAAGAATGTGCCTAACCTATCCTATCAAGTCGAACATTGGTAGTTATAGCTGAGATAGGCAAGTTCAAATTTGTACAAATAAACAAACAAGTTCTGTGGGAAATGAAAACAAGATGTTATTTATTTGTAACTCTTATGCAGCCTGTAGTAGGATATAAGTAGATATAATCTTATACCGGGTGTGTTAGTGAGCTCTCTTTGTAGATATGTTCCTAGGGTCAAGGCAAACAAAAAACACCATATAAACATTTGTCTAAAATTCCTAGATTTCTGTCTGTCGATCTGTATTTGTTTTTTTTTTTCAAATCTTATCTTCTAAAGCGAGAGATAATTGTCTGTCTGCTAAATGGATCTGGAA
>JAGFPH010007877.1:0-26029 GCA_018207615.1 Philaenus spumarius | reverse complement strand
TGAGAATAGAACGTAAAGCTAAAAGAGTTATAGTATAAAGAGTTTGCAATTATTTTACTTTTATTACTACGTTTTTTACACCACTCACGTGCTGCAGTGACACAATTCATGTATGTAAATATTTTAAGTTATTAATGTATACGTACTTTACAAATTGTAAATTTGTATACAAATAAAAATTTAATAAATGGGTTTAACACTAATATAATTTTAAAGTTTTACATATTAAGCTTTCTTACAAAGGTAACCACCGGCAATTAGAATTGTTAAATAAATACCTTAAAACGATTAGTCACAAATTAAAATTCACCTTAAAAACAGAAACAAATGATATATTAAACTTCTGGGAATTCACTTTGGAAGAAAATGTCAATAAACTTGATTTCACAATACATCGGAAACCAGTACTTACCATAAAAAACTTGAACTGGTTAAATACAATATAACTAGGAGTCATTGCAGGAACGTGAGAAACTGCGCCTTTGTATAAAATTACATCCTAGTAAAGGATGCTTGCTTGCTTCTTGTACAGAAGGTCAGAAGAACTGGAAAATAGTAAGCATGAGTCTCCCGACTCGGCAATATGTCACCTGCTGTTTCAATAGAAC
This sequence comes from Philaenus spumarius, assembly GCA_018207615.1. Taxonomy (NCBI): domain Eukaryota; kingdom Metazoa; phylum Arthropoda; class Insecta; order Hemiptera; family Aphrophoridae; genus Philaenus; species Philaenus spumarius. The sequence continues at coordinate 25,421 of JAGFPH010007877.1, read as the reverse complement.
ATCGAAACAATTAAAAGTATCTACACAAAAGAGTTAAGTTAAACTAACGTATCTACATGGGAAATAGGAACATTTTGTCAATAAAAATTTAAAAAATGCCAGTACTACATCGCCTCATTCCATGAACATGTTTATATCAATATAAACTGGACTGAAAAAATAATCTAAGAAAAACTGGTAAATATTATGTGTTAAGATCATATACGTCCAAATTATACTGATCTTTCTTAATGGGTTTTCTGTTCAAAATAAAGTTAGATCTGAAACTCATGTGTTTTATATATGTTAATTCTAACTAAACCTTTTAAGCCTGGAACACTAACGTTTAGTCTGACAGACTACTGTGAACTATCGATTTTTCTACTTTCCCTACTTCCTCCCCAAAGAGCGGCCCACCACTCAGTGTACCTTCATTTGAGCACTGGCTGATTATATGGTCTGTATATAGTAAGTCTGTACGTGCATGTTTTTTGCTAGTTTTTAAGTTCGCTTAGTCTGGCATATTAAACATTAGTATTTACGTTAGTTTAGTTACTGGTATGATACTGGTAGTTACTCATATGATACTGGTGCAGAACTGGACTATGTTCCTGAACAATGTAAGACAGTTGTATTGGATGTAAGACAACAACAGGATCGCAAGGTATGCACATTATACCCTTCAGCAAAGAGAAGAATGACCCGATTCTTCTGTAAGAAGGGCTCGAGACTAATTTGTCGGGAGTACCAAGCAAAGTGTTCCTGTGACGATGCCACAGACTAAAAATTTTGTACAACGTATTGAAAAAGTTTATAATGACGCCTTATTTAAAGTTATGAGAGTTACTTTAATATTTTTAGTTTGTTTATTACCCTTTTTAAACAGTGGTCTGGCAGACTACCTTTGGCTAAAACCACATTAGTATTCTAGGGTTAAATGCATGTGTGATTAAAGCTACATAATATGCTATCAATTCTTTTGATTACCATAACTTATACCTACAAGTAATCGTGTTGTATATATATTTATCATCGAGAAATAGTTCAAAATCTCACAGCTTTCCAAATCATAATTATTTAAATAATTAGATATTTTTCAAAATAACCAATCAAAATTATTAAATAGTGGACACTCCTAGTTATGCAAAGCTTGTGTGACGTCACAGAGCAATTTAGGCTAGACTAGTGTTGTAGCTAAAAATACAGGCAACATTGGCTGACATTAGAGATGTATCATTTATGTATTTATGATCTGTCAAAACTTCTTGTTTTTAAATATTCATGTTTTTACCAAATGTGGTTACATTGCATATTTATATTAACAAAATAATTTCGTTATATTTTTAGTAACTTTTAATTAATTTATCATTAATAAAACACAATGAAAGAAACTTGTATGTACTTGAATGATTCTGTATTTAAAATATTGAATTTCAATTAATTTATTTACCGTTTGCATATATTTGTAGTAATTTAAATCTCATTTAATGTCTTTATAAATTGTTAATATAAAGTATATTAGAAACAAATATATTTAAATAATACAAGATTTATTTACATTTACATAATTTGAATGAATAAACAGTAGTCATTGCAAAAATAAAGTTTAAAAACGTTCAATATTCCGGAAATCTTGAACAAAATTCCAAGCAAGAGTAGTGAGCTTAGGTGGAAATGAGACACTTTAAAGTCTTACTTAAACCATCCGCAGTAAAAAGGAACGATGCTTTAGATAAACAAATATTGCTCTACTAGTCTACCCAGCAATGCTTGATGCTATTGCTTGATTTAATTTGAAAGGTAGTTATTCCATATCATTATTTTTACCTTAAATAATCGAATTTCTAATGGTTTTTATGTCTTTTAAGAATAATATTACACAAATGTAAATGTATAGTACGTAGGAAGTTAGTGCAATTTGTTCTTATTGTATATTTTAGCTACCCCATTTCAACCTCTTGGACTGTAGTAAGTGTAACGTATAAATACTGCTAGTAATAATATACCTATGGATAAGCTGTGAATTTTTTAGTGAAATAGGTTCCATAATTTTTGAGTCTGTAGGGGACAAAGTAAAAAAGACACAAACATTCGTTTTTATATACAGGGGTGACAAAAAGTCCCGGAACAACCCAATATCTTTTTCCAGTTTCCACTTACACAATTGAAACTTTGCAAATTGTTTATGGGTATAAAAAACTACTTTTTTAGAATATGACTGATTTTTCACCTCCTCTGGGGTACGGCCCGTCAGGAGTCGGTGAAAAATCTTAAATGTAAGCATGGGTTGTTATGCATATAATTTTAAAGGTCTTGATGAGACAAATACAACGACATAATAAAAATGAAAAATGGATGATCCTGAAAAAAGTTATGGCTGTTCAAAGTTTTGATATGCTGCATGTTAAATGAGCCTTATTCTAAGTTTGAGCCTTAACTAAGATATGAAAAATCAACTGTAGCACAAACAAGTAGTTCTTTATACCCGTAAACAATTTGCAGAGTTGAACGTGTAATACATGGAACATGTAAAAATAAATTAAACTTAGAATAAGGCTCATTTAACATGCAACATATCAAAACTTTGAACAGCCATAACTTTTTTCAGGATCATCCCTTTTTCATTTTTATTATGTCGTTGTGTTTGTCTCATCAAGACCTTTAAAATGATATGCATAACAACCCATGCTTACATTTAAGATTTTCACCGACTCCTGACGGGCCGTCCCCCAGAGGAGGAGAAAAATCAGCCATATTCTAAAAAAAGTAGTTTTTTATACCCATAAACAATTTGCAAAGTTCAATTGTGTAAGTGGAACCTGGAAAAAGATATTGGGTTGTTCCGGGACTTTTTGCCACCCCTATATAAAGGTAATTCATATTATAAAGTAAATCACATTTTTTTATTAATGTGTGAAAATTGAAATATTCTACATTTAACGCAAATTTTTGTAGACCATAATATTATATCTGTGGACAGTGAACATATATTTTTTTAACGCCATGTATAATTTTGAAAAGTCGATGTTTTATTTACATTGTTTTAACTGCAATTTTGTTCATCCTAAGCTGTGTACGCTCTTTATGTAGTAAAATGGCTAAACCATCAAATATTTTACAATTAAATACTTGACACAACCCTACTTTCATTTCATTCGTGTAAATATAGTCCTAAATGTATTGACGTTGTGACCATTTATGTACTGTATTTACATCTTGTTGACTCACATTTTCAACTAAAATATTTGCTGAATCATGCACATTCGAATAAACTCGCTTTTTAAGAAATATTTTATTAATAGCAGACCCGCCTGACGTTGTCCTGTCCAAATTTTAATAAATTTGTTTGTGTTCGTTTTGTAAATTTGTGATAAGCTGTTGAAAAAATAAATATGTCTAAGTGATCATTTTATCTATTAAATTTGAGGAGGAGTGCATTCATAAAAACGTTGATTGGAAATTTTACTTGCAAGTTATAATCTATTGGCAGTAAAACAACTGAAATTCTCGAAATGTGTGATGTGCCTGGAATGGGATCGACTTGGTACCATGCGGTTTTGTTCCAAAATTTTAGTTATAATTGAATTAAGTTTGACTTTCAAGTAAACAGTCAAAACAAAGAATTTTTTTTAATTTTAGTGGTTTAATGTGATAACATTATTTCCCTAATTGTAATAATTTGTGATACACGACGTTTTTGTTTTTTGTCTGGCGCATAAACAAACATAGCTGATGGTTTTCCGACACGTAAACAGGCGGATAATTACATTAACTGACATATCCATTTTTTTTAGATTTTTGACTTATAATAGGCCTACAATAAATTTGTTGTTTGCTTTTAGCCAATCTAAAAAACTGATTGTTCTGAAAAATAATTACCCGACTCTAAATTGGATGCAAATAAAAGTCTTTTGGTTAATGGTAGGCCTAACCTAAAATTATATTCGGTTTTTGATCCAAATCAGCTGTTTTATTTATTATATGACTGTAATAACTTATGTTTGTATTGAATTATAATATAGTAAGTATTTTTAGTTGGTTTTTGTTTGTGTTTGCTTTTAGTTTGCCTAACCTAAAAAGCAGTTGGTTTTTAAGAATAATAAACTGATTATAAATTTCCTAAGTAAAGTTGCTATGGTAATACATGTAAACACACATATGCTGCTAATCTTTTAGCCCGAACATCTGTTATGGTCTTGTGTTCATACAAACAAGAATGTTCAGTTTTCTCAAATTTTAAACTTGTCTGGGAAACTTCAAAATTTTCTTTCCATAAAAAGCTAATTATTGGGATTAATACGAACATTTTAATACAAAAAATAGCCAAATTGGTCCAGCCATTCTCAAGTGATGCACCTACCATCGAACAGCATTTCATTTTTATTATTTACATTTTCTCTTCAGTAGTTTTAATTTAATATTTAACTATTTTTCTGAAACAGAATTAAACATTTTTATAAAATAGAGAGTTTTACAAGTTTATCTTGTGTCGGTACTTTATACTTTAAATAAACGAAGTGAATTTTAAGTAGAAGCAAAGCAAATAGGTACATGATCAGTATCAAAAGGACAACGATAAAATTAATCCTCTTTCTCCTATTGTAACCAGTACACAAATCTACAAACTATGTTAAATTTAAACTTCTTAGCATTCAGCAGGAAAGCCGTCTTACTCAATGCGTGTCAGAAGGGAAAGATCACAAAATTATCAACCAGCTGAAAAACAATCTTTAGTTTATTTCTAAGACTTACCCTCAACTTATTACAGGTTACTGTATTTAAAAAGCTAATATTAATGAGTTCCCAAACCGTAACCACTTTTGAAACAGTTATTTAGAAAGGTATGATTTTTAAATATTATATGGAGACCACTGAATGATATTGGATGACAAATCTTGTATTGAGTTCCAGAAGGTCATAGATGGAACCAAAAGTTACGTAGAGTTAAGAAAAAGATACCTCATATTTTTTTTTAAATTTAAGTAGACATGAAAGTGAATTAAATTTATCAATTATTTTTGATCACGTTAAGAATAGAAGATGCGACTATACTGATGTAATTTCTTACTAGGCATTGTTGCGGCATTATTTATAGTTTAAAAATGTATAAAACATGTCGAACATATTGAGTCACTGATTTTAAAGTTAGTTATAGTTTAATGTTTTATTTACTCATTTTGGTTTTAATTAAATATAAATTGCTTATTTAAAATAATTAAAACTGTTTTGAATTCATTTAATCATTACCAATATTAAACCATTTACGTAAACTTAAGTTATTCACCAGCATTTCTTACCTATGTAGACAGCAATACATTTAGATTATAATTGTACTTGTTTAATATCGACATGTAGAACAAACATTAACATACATACCGGGATATGATTTACACTTTTGCTGTTCTAAATTAGTTATTGTTTTAATTATTTCTTTTTAAAGGCACTGAAGTAAGTAAGTTTTACAGAAGTAGTCAAATTTGGATTGCTCTTCTTTATGTAATCAACTTCGTATCCGTTTACTTTAATGTTTATGCCACTTAATACGTTAAAATTCATCAGGTCTTTGTGATTCTAATCTGCATCTAAGTTAATTTTGTAAACTATGACCTAGGATATTATATCACAATGAGATAAATAAAGTGTTTGCTAAAAACTAGTGTACCATTGTTTTTTTTTTAAGCTTGTGCAAAACAAAGGTACTGAGATTTTTTTTAGAAAGTGACTACAAATATTGCTTCAACATATTATATTATTAACACAGATAAAAGTTTTGAAATGCAAAGTTTTGTTTTAATTTGGGTTATATTTCATGCATTACTTAAACTTAATTCATGCTATCTGGAACGTGTACACATATGTTCGGAAACTTTATTTAGAGATAAATCTTGAAAACGTAACTGCATAGAAGTACATCCATTGTATATTTAATAAATACTAAATGAGAGTCAGTTAAAACCTTCTTTCCAAGTAAAAAATAATAATAAAATGATTAATATTTATTGTTACGATGCAATAATAGGATTTGTATTACTTATTAACCACGACATTCTTCAATCATTCCAAATTACATTTATACACTCTTATTGTATGAATTGAAGCTTTTTTGAAATCTAATTTTAAAACAAAAATACCTTAGGAATAAAGCAGCTATCTTGAAATCGGACACATAGAGTTAAACTTCTTAAAGTAATTTATGTTTATCTGTAATTTTTTGTTTTCCAGTGCAAAATAGTAGGATTAAGTTTAATACGTAGATATAAACTGATTCGTTTTCGGAGGCAAGCTGTAGACTTGTCTCTGAGAGTACCGTCAAAAATAGAGACCATAATGAATACAAATTTTGCCAAATACATTTCCTATTCTTTGTTGGTTCCTTTTAAAATAAATGTGTGAATTTTATACCTATAACAGTTACTATTTACGTAATTTATAGCAAACTAATTGTATAACGGCCGCTTTATCCATAACTACAATACTTTTCAGGTATTACACAAGACCCATTTTTTGTATAGTTTCCAAAATAGGATTAATTTAAGTTGATTATGTAAAATCATGTCTCGTCTTCAGAAATGTTATGTTGGCCTATATTTATTTCGTCCTCAAGTTCTTGCAGTTTCAAAATTTTCCTGTATTTGACATCGTCAACTTAAATTCGCAACCAACTGGGCAGTAGGATTGATTTCAACCTATTTGGAGTAATTGGTATTAGAATAAATAATAACATTATACACCAGTAGGTCTATAGATAACCTATACTCAAAACATAAATGATGTGACGTGAGTTTAGAAACTTTATACATTTTTAATAAATACAAGTTATAAAAAAAACATAGAATGGTTACACGTAAATCTTTATAAAAGCAATAAACCGAGAATTATGTTGATGCAAGTAAATGTGAGTACTCAATTTGAATACAAATTGCGAGGATTGGACTTTTGTTTAGTAATCTATTACACAGTAAACTCTGAATAAATATAAGCCTTTAAACGTGATCTGAAACATAATGGTATGTTGAGTGTAAAGTTTTAATGTTTTAATATGTTTGTATTAACTTCAGTTTACGTGAATGTTTTATTTTACATTTTTTATGCTTACATGCTTACAATGCTTAGCATTTTAAAACTCGTCTGTCTCTCAGTCGGGTTAATTGAACAATAACTGCATATTAATTATTCTGGAGGATATTGCAAAATTTTGAGGTTGTATTACAAATGATTCTTTAGTAGTTTTACAATGCATTAAGATTTGGGGTTAAAAATTCATATATTTTCTCACTTTTTTAGAATTTCTATAAAATTCTGTTTCAAAATTTTTAATCTTGACTATATTATATGAAGGTAAGTTTTATTTTTTATTGCATAAAACTGCTTTGTATGGAAATGATTTTTACTTTCTCGCTATACTATAGTATAGAGAAAGTATAGTGATCGCAAAAAAAATCGATGTTGAGATTTTTGTGGAAATATCCGTTTTGGGACCCCCTGAGTCCAAAAAAGTGGTTTTTACAAAATGTCTGTCTGTATGTCTGTATGTTCGACCGATTTCAACCAAATTTGCACCAGACATGTCCAGTACGCCTGTATAGATGCACGAAAAAGGGGTTTGAACAATTTTGAAAAACAACCCCCTTTTTGGCCAAAAAACCCCCAAAAAATCAGTTATTATTTTTTTATTAAAAAACGGCTCTAACGATTTTGATAAAATTTGGCTTTTTTGTAGCCTTTAATGTGCCCTACCATTTACAGAAACCCGCATCTTTCTAAAAATTCTCGTTTAGCTCATAATAATAATAATAACTGATTTGGGGTTTTTTTGGCCATAAAGGGGGTTGTTTTTCGAAATTTTTCAAAACCTTTTTAAGTGCATCTATAAAGTCCTAATTGACGTGTTTGGTGCAAATTTGTTCGAAATCGATCGAATAGTTTTCTCTCTAGATAATAATAATAATAATAATTATTAGTTAATCTCCAACTTTAATAAAAAAAACTCTCCTACCCCACCCTACAAGTCACTGTGAATCTGTTTAGTAATTTAAATATGTTTGTGAGAAAGTATGTGCCAGTTCCTGGTACCGTTTATTAAGCTAACAATCGTTTCGTCGACTAATATATACTCCTTTCATATTCTTGCTCTCAAATACAGGCCTAACTCATTCCACCAACTAGCCGTCACACAAATAAAGTTACGTAATAAATATTATCTTATGATGTTTGATGGAATTTATCTTAACAGATTAAAGTTTACAGAAATTATCATTAATTCATTTTAGCTGTACTGCTTTCTATACGTGTTTAATTTGATTAATATGAATAAAAACGATAAACAATGAATACAGTAGAAATGTTAAAATAGTAAATTCAAAGTATTATGTAATACTTTGTTTACTTTGTAATAAAACTGGGTATATATTTTTTATGTTTTTTAGTTCGATAAATGCCTGTATGTTAATTTTATTCTTAGGAAGTAGGATCAATTTTTGTTTTATGCAATAATATAAAAAAATGTTTTTTTTAAGATTATTAAAAATACTGAAATATTTCAAAAATATGAACGTTAGATGTAAATGTTCACAACCCTGTAGACAATCAGGGTTAAAATAAAAGTGCTTGACTTAGGGAAAGTACTTAATGTGTTCTTATAATAATGTTTATTTTGCTTAGGTTTAATGATACATCGACTACATCTACATCTGTAAAAGTATGGGCACACTCAAATATTTATATAAGTTATAATTTGCACGGAATAATTGGGTATTATTATTATTATAAACTCGTTCTTTGCAAAGCTATGATATGTTTTGCATTTCTGTGCTTTGCATTCAAATAATGATCAGCATGCGTATAGATATTGTGAGAAAGAGTTTTTCATTTTGTATTAAAGGAATGTATTCATAAAAGTGAAATTTATTACCAAAAAACACTAAGTTATACATTATTTTGTTGTAGCAAATCAAACGAAAGAGTTAGTGTAACATAATATACTAGTATGAAAAGTAATCAAACAAGAATATTTTGGGGTCTAAGTTTAAGAGTAAACTTTGAAAATAAAACTCACTTATATATTTTGTACAAATGTTTACGTTTGTAAATTGATGATATGACACATAAAAGTAATTTTCAACTTAATTTTTACAGGCAAATACTGATAACCCATAATACATACCCAATACCTAACTACCAAATTATATACACCTTTAGACTTTAGAAATAAGTGCTCCTTCCCCACTTAATAATGTATAGATTAAAAATTGTGATTAAATATATAAGAGTAGGTTATTATTTACATCAATCATGTTACAGTTTATGATTTAAATCAAACAAATGAAACGAATATCATATAAATTTAATTTAGAATGTTTTATAATATTACCTAAAATTGTTTAATAAAACCTGTTGCTTTTGGATCAGAGATCGAGTGGAAGCATATTATTTATAACATTGCAATAAAGTCATGTGAAATCTTGGTTACTGTATACACTGAAGTAAAAGTATTAATAATTAATTAGTTTTGAAACTATAATTTAATCGATTTAAATAATAGTTCCTGTTTATACTATACATTTACTATTTTACTATTTGGTATAACTATTTTTATATGTGGCTTCCAGCTTTACTTCTAAGTTATATTTATAGGCTATCATAACGCTAAATTATTTACTTTCTACGTACAATATACATTAATACATAAATGGACAATATATATTGAGTATTACATTGATATTTTATAAATTATCAATAGAATAACATTTAAACTGCCTGTTTTCAGGTATATTGCCTAAAACACGCTAAGCAACTTTAATAAAATATATTTAAAAGCTTTAAATTTGTGTGCAATGTAGCTCAATTGTGTGCAAGAGACAGAATGAAAGGTGACCATTCCGAAAAACAATAAAGTATATTTTGGGAAGTAAATTTAAAAAAATTCCAAATATCATCTTTAAACTTTCAATGTTTAAGTCGATATTTTAAAAATATTCCACGATTTTAGTCTGTAACGCGATCTGTTTCGAAAGCAATAAATGTAAAAAAAATCCTATTTTTTGCCACTTGAATATTATCAACATTTTCATCAACTTTTATTAAAATATTTTCACGTTTTACAGCAAGCTACAAGTCGATGTACTAAAAACTTTATTAAAGTGTAAATTTAAGGGTTTATCGGAAATACACATTCAGAAATTAATATCATGAAACTGACATATTTTCCATGTCACAGAAATAATATTTTGCAATTATCTCAAATTTGTCCATAGTTTCTATCACCAATATATTTTCCAAAATGCAGCTTGAATGTAGCCTACTAGCGGAATATAACGAAGTGACTAATACAGAACCAAATCACGTAACTCCGCTAAAACACTTACCATACTGTGTTATACGTCGCAACGCCCTACGCTACATTTCAGTTAGCTTAGGGAACCAAAGATATAATATGAATTATTATGTTATATACTCGTGATAACCCATCTTATTTCAATAAATTATTATACTTTCATATAATTTTAAGTAGTAAATATTAAGTTAAATTTGTGTATGCTGCTTATAGTACAATATTTTTCAACGTACATTACTACAAGAACATAAGTTATTGTAGGAAAGGTATTTTAGTCACGTGTCATACATAATGTATGTCAAGTAGAGTTAAGGCATTAAATGACTACATGAGAGCTGGAGGTTAGGTGTTCTTCTTACAATGCATTTATTGCAAACAGCTTCATAAAATGAAATACAAGAATAAAGTAAATAAACAGTTCTGGTTCCATTAATTAATTAATTACAATTATTGCTACATTTGGAAGAAAACCTTTGACGTATTCTTAGAATTTCTGTATATTTAATTATTTCTTTAACTGAATCTAATATTTTAATATATATTCATATGATCACAATAAGTGCAATTTATTTACTGTTAAGTGCATATACTTTATGTTGGAACCAGACATTGTGAACAGGTATAATTAATGCATATGTGTAAAAGTCACAAGAGCGTACTTATTATCACTAAGTTAATTTTTTTAAGGCTTTTATAATTAAAATGATCCATCAATTAAACATTTACTATTTTGAAAATTGTATTATTCTATGAAGTCATGGTAACTAAACATCACAGTTGTGTAAATATTTACATATATCTTCTTTATTAAATATATTGGGTGCATAGGATAAAATATAAAATATGCATACGATAAATAAATAATATTGTTGTTTTTTCTACTTGAGTTTATTTACATATAAAATTGTCAATATAACAATTGAAGATTAGGAATAAATGAAAATCTATTAAGCAGCATTTTAAAGACGATTAAATACAAAAATTAAACATAGTTAGTTTAAAAAATTCTGTTGGCTACATTGTGAACTTAATAAAGTGTATTGGCGTGTGGCTTTAGACGGGAAATGTATGTCTCAATAATTCCGATGCTATATATTTTGTACAGTACTGAAAATATCTGAGAAATGGAATATGAAAAATAAAATTATTACATAATTTAAGTGCTGCTAAATAAATCCGCAGAAGTCTTGTAGGTTAAATTTGGTGACATAGAAGACTAGTTTTTAATTTAATATAGATTAGGCCTATAACTAAAAACAAAACTTCGATTTAGCCTGTCTTTTAACAATTGTAAGTGCATTTTAACAATTTTTACTCTGTTATTATAAACCCTAAAAAATATATATTCATTTTTTTGTTATTATTTAAAACCTTAGCATTGTATGTTATGATTAATACCTTTATTAAAAATTAAATTATGTAGAGGTAGTAAAGGGGGATGTCGTGGTATTTTGGTGGTCAGTACCAAGTGTTTAAAACTTCGGGAAATGGTCCTATGGGTAAAAATAAAGATACAATCATGAATAATATTTTTTTCGAAAAACGGTTCATTTTCCAAATATTTGCCATTTTGTTTCTTTTACTAAGTAATTTATATCTAGAGAACAGTTTTACCGATTGAGTTCAAACTTGGCATGAATTTTAACCTAACAATAATCTTTCTTGTGAAAAATAAACGATTATATCCAATAATGCGTTTTAAAATTGCGGCTGTTTGAAAATGTCAAACCTAAATTGCTCAAAAACCGTACATGTCAAGATACCTTTTTTGTAGCCCTTTTAATTCCTTATCGCATGGAGTAACTTCAAAACAATCGGATGAAGGGTAATAGTTAACTTAAAGATAATAACATGTACATACAGTATATTGTTGTGTTTACGGTGTTGGTACAGGATGCGTGGTTGAATAAACCAATGCACATAACTTAGCTACTATCCTTTATTCGATTGTTTTGAAAATTACACCACCCGATAGGGAAACAAAAGGGCTACAAAAAAGGTATCTAGACATTTTTTGTTAAAATGTACGGTTTTTTAGTAATTTAGGTTTGAAATATTAAAACAGCCGCCATTTTTTAACGCATGAGTTCATATATAATCGATTTTTTGTATTAAGATAGATCATAGTTAGGTTAAACTTCATGCTAAGTTTGAACTCAATCGGTCAAACCGTTCTCTAGATATAAATTATTTAATAAAAGAAACAAAATGGGGGATATTTGGAAAATGAAGCTTTTATCGAAAAAATATTATACTTGATGTTTTCTTTATTTTGACCCGTAGAAACATTTCCCGAAGTTTTTAACACTTGGTACTGACCACTCTGTATATCGACTTTCTTACAACACTCGGTTTCACCTTACAGTGTTAAATGTTATTCACAATACTTTTACTTAGCCCCTATTATCAAGATTTATTTAAAAAAAGTTATGACATTAAATTTACAACCTAACAAGAATCAGTCATGATAAATAAAGTCTGCAATTTAATGAGAGATAAATATATTTTTGAAAAAAATTTGGACAATCTAAATGGAATGAAATAAATATAGGCCTACTGTATTTTAAATTGCCACTAAAATAAAATTAGATTCCACTGCCAATTTGATAAATTTCTTTAAAAAAACTTAAAAACCAGCTGAAAATACAACATTTAATTCTGATACACGTTGGCATATATATTGTTCAAACGTGGAAAGTATTGAACAAGTTTTGTTTAATATTAGGCTAAATCCTTTAGATGTAAGGAAAAACCCTCTACAAATAAGGAACCACTCTAAGACAATATGATGATAACTGGTTCTGATTATTTAAAGCAACATACAGAGATAAGGTAAGTTATATTTTATGTGGTACACAAAATGTTATTTCAAATTTAACGTAAACTTTTATGATGTATTATTTCCAATAGTACTACTGCGTAACTATATTTTCTTCTTCAAAGTGTTTACTATAGTTTTGTATATATAGAAATCTAATTAAATATGACTGCAACAAAGTTGAAGTAATTCCTATGTTAAAACATAAACTAAGAAAAACTCCAAACTCTTTGATAGTGAAATTAACAAATCATAAGTCTTCAGTTCTATTGGCCACTACGGTTTTGATTTTAAAAGGTATTTCTTTTCCTCCGGTGATTTCAAGTTTATATTTAAGGGCAGCCCGATTTAGAAAAGAGCATAATATTAACTAGGTGACACATATCTCTAGTTCAGTAAAATATAGAGTCATAATTTTTGAATTGTTTGAAAGATTAGGTCTTTGCCTAGTTCCTATCAGTAGTTTTTGTTTGTATTTAAAATAAACGGTACCAGAAACTGGCATATACTTTCAAACAAACATATTTAAATTATTAAACAAATTCACAGTGACTTCATTATTTTAAGAGGGGTAAGAAAGGTGATTTTAAACTAGAAGATTGACTAATAAATATTATTATTGTTAGCTAGAGATAAAACTATTCGATCGATTTCGAACAAATTTGCACCAAACACGTCAATCAGGCCTGTATAGATGCAAGAAATTTTTTTTTGAAATTTTTTGAAAAACAACCTCCTTTATGGCCAAAAAAACAAAACAAAATCTGTTATTATTACTAGTTAAACGAGAATTTTTAGAAAGATGCGGTAGCGTACATTAAAGGCTACAAATAAGCCAAATTGTATCAAAATTGTAAGCGCCGTTATTTTATAAAAAAATTATAACAGATTGTTTGGGGGTTTTTTTTGCCAAAATGGGGGTTGTTTTTCATAATTTTTCAAACCCGTTTTTCGGGCATCTATAACAGGCCTACTCGACATGTCTGGTGCAAATTTGTTTGAAATCGATCCAATAGTTTTCGCTCTAGCTTTGTATACATACAGACATACATACAGACAGACATTTTGTAAAAAACACTTTTTTGACTCAGGGGGTTCCAAAACGGATATTTCCACAAAAATCTCAACATCGATTTTTTTTTCGATAAATATACTTTCTCTATACTATAGTATAGTGAAAAAGTAAAAATTTAATTTTTATGATTTAAAAAAATGTGTTTAAATTTATAATTGTTTAATAGAAAAATATTTTGTATTCAGCAAATATATAATTTTGAAAAATCCTCATGATAGGAACTAATAGTTTGTGTCGAAAACATCACGTAAAAATTTCATTATAATACACATAGTAGTTCTTGAGAATTGTGTCACGAAAGATTAAAAATGACAAATTTCGGAAAATCACAAAAACAGCGGAAAACAGAAAAAATATTTTACAGACTAGGCTTTAATATTAGGAAGGGAGTAGTAAGGGTTGTCTGGATCTTCATTCTCTTCATAAAGATTTAAAAGTTTTAAAAAAGACGGTGTTCGGGAAACGGCAGTAAATAATGTAAACACGTACAAGAATTCGCTTATAAACGGTAGGGGGCGAGGTAGGCAATATGGTTGCTTTGTAAAGTGACTAAGAGCAGTTATTTTTCAGTTTTATTCTGTAAAAGCCTTAGCGGAGTGGTAACGCGGGGTCTTCCTTATCAGAAGATCCCGAGTTCGAATATCAAGAACTTTCATATTTGTGGTTTGAGGGTAGGAGGGCGGAAGTAAAGCAAACGGTGGTTGGCTCGCTGGCTCTCAGGCTCCAAGCCAACGGGATATAATTAGTTACCTGGTCTAAAGGCTTAGGATGTTTAGTATAATTTTACTGTAGTATTTCTGTATGTACTATATATATATATATATATTATTTCTTTTTTTAACCAACCGACGACTTATGGGAACACTACTTTCCTAAATTTGTCGTCAATTTTGTATACTATATAATATGGGAAATGGAAGGAACTATTCATTAATAGTAGATTGACAAAAAATACTAACCAAAATAATCATTTTTAATTTTTTGATGCAGTTTAGAAATAATATGTGGAAGGTCTACTATATGAAATTATACTATATAAACACAGACATCGCAAATTTCGAGTTTATAAGCACGGCATAAATATTTTCCAAAATAATGTTATTATATAATGTTTATACTTCAAATTACTCGTTGCACTAAACAAATAAGAAGTAGAAAATATATAGTAGAAAAATAACACCACAATCTTTTAACAAAATAAAGATATTTTGTTAAATTTTTTTTAAGGGCTTATGGGTAAGTTACAATGATGAAAGTTATATAATTTTAAAGGGCATGAATCGGAGTACAATAATCAGAAAGAAAAAAAAAATCATCCCTTCTGGCTCCCCTTAAGACATTCTTAAATTTGTTAATTTCCGGAAACATTATCCCCTATATTCTATTGAATAAATTAAGCATCCTATCATAAATAATGTGGATTAAGTGAAATGTATATTTGTGATCAGGCTTATATTTTTTTCACAGTTTTATAATATAAGCTATTTCCCTAAAGTTTTAGAATTTATCAACTATGTTGGAAAAAGATTAACTAAATTCACCTTTAATGCCACAAATGTTATAAGTAATGTTCACTTTAACAACCTAATCAAGTTCTTCAAATTTATTTAGTAAAAATATATATATATATAATTGTATACAGGGTGGCACATATAATATAATTATATAAGTGTTACAAACATTGTGTGATAAACTACGTGGTACTAGTGACAACCTAGTACATCTATACACCATGTTCTTGGATTAATAAATATTTTAAGATTTTGTTTAGACATTTTTGTCAGGTACTTGCAAAAGGTAAACTGAAATTGATTGGATATGAATGACTGTTTTGTTAAGTTCAATATCATTTTCAGAATCTACGTTCAAAAATGACTTAAAATAATCGAAGTGTAAAATAATTAAAATATTAAAAGTTATCGCTGAAAGTTAAAATTGGTAGGCCTAATCATTGTAAAAAATTAGAAGTTAATAATGTTTCAATCACTTTTATTTTATAGTTTACAAGATGTCAAATGCCCTTTAAAACTTTCCTGGTAAATAATATTTAAAATAATGTAATACGTCCTTTTATTTTCCCAACTGAGTGTTTAAAGAGTACTTACAGCCTGAATACGAAAACATAGTGAGCTAAAATAAATACCATACCATTAAATAGTATCAAATACACAAACAAACCAATTTGATTATCCCAGTCATTCGCTTAATAATTGTTTGCAATTAGCCAGTTTATAACAAGCGTTGATGAAGTTTGTAAACATCGGTGAACTTGGAGACTTGCGACTAGGATACCATGTACGACATTATCATCCGAGTGGCTTTCCCATTCCCATTGCAAAACCCATAAACAAAATGAATTTCTTTATGATTCAGATTTGAAAAAGTCATGATTATTACTTCACTAGCTAATACTAACCAACTTTTATCTTATCTTATGTTTTTTGGAGTATATTGCAGTTTTGTTTTAAACATGAATAATCAAACCTTGATTAATTTATTAAATTGTGAATTTAATGCTTCAATACCATACTATGTTTATTTGATTATACCATGTTATTTTGAATTCAGACTGAAAGTAATCTTTAAAAAGCGGGTCGAACTGAAATTTGCATCACATTACTTGAAGGATTATTTACCAGGAAAGTTTTAAAAGGCATTTGACTCATTCTAAAATATACCATAGGAGAGATTCAATTCTTTTTAACATTTGAAATTTGATTACAACTATTACAAATTTTAACTTTCAGCGATAACATTTAATATTTTACATTGCTACATCTCGATTATTTTTAAATCATTCTTGTTGGAAATTATATGTAGATTTTCAAAATTCTGTTACACTTAACGAAGCATGCATGCATAGTCAAGCAATTTCAGTTTGACTACCGATTAAAAAATATTTTTTAATATTTATGAATTCTAAAACATGGTAGTTGTAAGATTATGTAAATGGGCGACTCTATCATGTAACATTATTTTGTTAAGTGAGGTTAAATTCTAATTGTGTGACGTTCCCTTGTCTTAAACGTCATGCATATTTAATTCTGAAATGTAACTTTACCTTTTAATAGTTCAACAGTCTGGGGGCGTCCACCAGTTTCCCGTCAGGAATCAAAATTTCGCTAGGCTCTAGAGGTACTCCAAAGCATTAGGTTTTAATAATCACAGAGACACATTGTTCAAAAGTTAAAATTGAGTTTTATTAGATTTATAAAATTCCTTAATTTACAGACTCTGAATTTAATTCAATTAGACAATTATTATTTAACTTGATAAAAAATATTCTTTAAACTTTTCTAATACATGAAATCCAATAAACAAATTCTACTTAATCGACTAACTTTCTATAAACTCTTTGACACCTGAAATTACCCCTTTGTATCTAGATTAACTAATACTAATTTTACTCTTCAAATCTAAGCACTAATTTTCATTTGTATACGCCTCGAACTTAACTCTTTCAAAATTAATTATTTCAAGCCTTTATTTACATGCACAAGATCAACCCCAATTGCTTTTCAGGTGTTCCTAAATGAACCCTATTTACAGCTAATTCTAATGATCTCACCCCTGCATGTATTATGTTATTTAGAATTATTAAATATGAAAATCTTTCAATTAATTAGATTAATGTTTAGTATATGGTTTTGCCTCTATATTCTTTACCTCGAAATCTGTCTTACAATTATTTAAACAATTTTATTCTACTTACATTCTCTCTCCTTCCTTTCTACCCCGCACAAACACTTGACATAAATTTATTAATTTCCTTTACTCCCACACGAAACACTTTACATAAATTTATTAATTTCTTTTACTCCCACACACTGAATACACTTTCGAACTCTCGGCTTCACAATTACCTTTCACTACTGCTTTAATTTTATGTTTAATGTTTAAAATGGCGTTGAATTTATCCAAACTCTTTTAAACACGATGTTGTTCCTTTCAAATGCCCACCAAGACTCCTGCATTAATTTTCTTCCTCTCCCACCTCTCTTTTTGGAAGCGGGTATTACTTCTTATGTCATTGGTTAATTTTTGAATTTAGACCATTTGATTGGCTGCTCAATTTGCCCGTATTTTGCGGTTTTTTATGCCTGTATTAATTTGTGGATGCATCATCGACAGGTTCCACAGTTCGTTCTAATTTTAGAAACCTGACTCCCGTTTTCCTGTCCGACTTCCTCTTTGCTTACGATTAGAGTTTCGTTTGTTCTTAAAATTTTAATTTATTTCGATCTACTTCTTCTATTGTGTTGATTTGTTTTTAATTTATTTTATTTTAAAGTGTTTGGGGTAAGTTGTTTACCCCAATCCTTACACTCCCTCACCCCATATGAAATTGTACCACCAATTTGTTTGGTTTTGTTTGTTTTTGCTTTTTGTTTTTTTTTAAGTGGAGTTTTACTTTGTTATTTGAAGTAAAGTAGTTTTATAGCTTTGACCTAGTGGCTGTGGAATTGCTGACGGCGATCTTGCTGTCACATTAGATTCTGCTGACCTTTAGATTTCTCTGTTGTGAACTTGTTGTTTATGTGTGGTATTTGGGCTGGAAGTATATATATGACATTTGTGATAGGATATTTTTTTTGTTGAAGAGGATATGAGTGATTGGTTTTAAGGAATTTATGTGTACTGGAATTTTGAGTTGGATTTAGACGTGATAATTGAATGGTTTTAATTTAAAGTTGTTAATTCTTGCCTTTGGTAGTCTCTTGGTGTTATTTGTGGTTTCTGCGCCTTTAATTTTATCTTCAGGATGTGTAGTATGTAGCATTGTATTAGTATTAGTATCGTTAATATACTTGCCCATATTATTATGATGTAAAACATAATTCTCTTGTTTTCTATGATATCCGACCAATTGTTTTGTTCAAGTGCTGAATATACAAAAACGGGACTTCGGCGTGATCAATGCTTTAGTCCAATTTTATATCTTCGCTATTGTTATCGGAGTTACTAGGTTAGGCGGCAAAGACGTCTCCCCCCCCTTCCCCTGTTTCCGCTTTTTCAGAAAGTGTTTTTTTTTTTTTACATTTTTTTTGAACTACACTATTTACCTACTTGTTATGTGTTCTTGACTTTAAGTGTTGACAGATCTCGAGTTATTATTTAATTTTGAAAGGTTTATTCAATGCGTTTTGTTTTATTGATTTTATTTGGTTAAATACTAACTTTAAAATGGAAAACAATTTTTATTTTTTAGTTGGTTTTCCTATATATTATTTAGTCCTATTAACAATAAATTCCTATTTATTATTTATTGTCCTGTTAAAATGAGATTAAAATAAAAATTTTTAATAGTGCTTAAATTTGGTACATATTCCTTAAGTCTACAATGAACATTCTAAGATATAGACAGATTTCTTGATATATGTATATGTATACATATATTTTTGTTTGTTTTTACCTTAGTTTACACATGACATTACTAATCGTAGGCGTAAGTCTCTTTAAATGTTTACAATTTTTTTTTATAAATCAGATCTCAAAGCTATTGTTTACTCTTGAAAGCAATGTTATTTAAGATTTAATAGTTATTGGTTTTACTTATTTAATTTGAAATGTATACTATTTAATAGCTTTTATTTATTTATTTATTATTTATTTTTTTTTTTTTTTTAAACGTTTACTATCTGTTAACAAGGCATTAGTTTAAAAAATGTTTTTGTTTACAATACAATTCATGATAATGCCTTGAATATTCTTAATTAGTACAACTCTTAAAGCTGGTACATGCAACTTATTTCTATTTTCTACAATATTAAATATAGACAGATCTCGAGTTATTATCTACTGGTGACACTTAAATTTACACATAACATTTTTTTTTTTTTTTTGTTCTTATGACCTTCTATGATACATTTTCATTCTGGAAATGTGTATTGGTTCATTTTGGAGTCTTCCATATCTTAATATCTCTACTTGATATGTTAATTTATTAATTTTTTTTATAATTGTATATGGCCCTGTATACTTCATGTCAAATTTTGTGGGTGTTTTGCCATGGAATTCGCGTCTTATTAAGACTTCATCCCCTTGTTGGAATTCAAAGTCGGTTCTCTTCTTATCGTAATAAAATTTTTGGTTTTGTTGGGCATTTTGAATTATTTTGGGTAGTGTTTTTCTAATTTCTTGAATTTGTTTTAGATGTTGTTGGATGTCGTAATTTTGGTTTTCTTGTATTTGTATGATCTCCATGGGGTCGTTTGGTTCAAAAGCGAACATAAGTTTATTTGGCGTGAAACCGGTGCTTGTTTGTTTCGTCGAGTTGTAACAGTATACTATTTTGTCTATATATTTTGACCATGAATTCGGTTTTTCGTGTACGTAATGTGATAACATATTGGCGAGTGTGCCATTGAATTTTTCTGTTAATCCCTGTGTTTGTGGTGAATATGCGCTGCTGAAAATTTGGTTTATCCCTAGTGTAGTTGTTAAGTGTTTGATTATTTCATTGTTAAAATGCGTACCCCTATCTGATTGTAGTATTCTCATTTTTCCATGTGTCAATATTAATTTTATTAAATTTTCAGCTACGTTTTTGGCATCTGCTGTTTTGCATTTAAATGCCCACGCATATTTCGTGGATACATCCGTACATGTTAATATATATTTGTAAGCATAATATGAAGTAATTGGGCCTATAAAATCTATTATTATTCTGTCCATAGGCCTATGTGTTGCTAATATTGGTTTTAGTAGCCCGTATGGCTTTCTAGGTGGGATTTTCCGTTTTTGGCAGGTCTCACAAGACTTTGTATAATCTTGTACGTCTTTATTTAAATTTGGCCAGTGGTATCTATCTCTTATCTTTGCTATTGTTTTAAAGTATGAAAAATGTCCACCCGTTAAAGGACTGTCATGTGCTTGTCTCAAAATTTCCTGTTTGAGTTCGTTTGGTATTGCTAAAAGTTTGGTTGTTTCTTCCCCATTGAACTGCTTGTAATACATAATTTGGTCTTCTATAATGTAATGTCTGGATGCTCTATCAATTTTTTTGTTACTCCTATCTACGTTTAAAAGTGCAAGCTAAATTTGTTTCAAATATGGATCTTGTGATTGTTTCAATTCTAAGTTTTGTGTGTCAGCGTTTATTAGAAATACATCTTCAAAGTTTTGTGGGATTTCTTCTTCTGCTTCTTGTCTTGATAAGAAATCTGGTAAACCCATTGTTTTCCCTTTTTTGTATTTTATATCTAAGTCGTAATCTACAAGTTTGGTTGCCAGCCGGCCTAATCTATTTGACGGATTTTTAAAAGTTTGGAAATATTGTAGTGCAGAATTATCAGTGAAACATGTGATTTTTCTTCCTAATAAATATTCTCTCCAGTATTCTATGGCATATACAAGTCCTAGCATTTCTTTTTCTACTGTCGAATATCTCGTTTCATGTGGTTTTAATTTTCTAGATAGGTAAGCTATTGGAAACTCTTGGTTATTATTTGGGTCTATTTGTGTTAGTACAGCTCCTATTCCTATGTTTGACGCATCTGTGTAAACTCGCGTGTTTCTGTCTTCTTTGAAATGTGATAGCAATGGCGGATTGGTTAATATTGTTTTTATTTCTTCAAAAGCTTTGTTACAATGTTCTGTCCAAATTATTTTAGAGTTTTTTTCTTGTTGGTTTTTGAGAAGTTCTGTTAAAGGGTGTGTAATTTTTGCGTAGTCTTTTATAAATTTTCTGAAGAAACCCGAAACTCCTAGGAAGGCCCTTATATTTCGTAATGTTTTTGGTTGTGTAAAGTTTAATATTGGTTGTATGTTTGATTGTAAAGGCTCAATCCCTTCAGTTGAGACCTTGTGACCTAATATTTCAATTTCTTTATAGAAAAATTTACATTTTTTTGTGTTTAATTTTAAATTTGCTATGTCTAATTCATTTAAAACGGCTTCTAGGTTAATTAGTTTATCTTCAAAAGTTGGTGCAAATACGATAGTATCATCCAAGTAAGAAAGGCTCCTTGAAAATAGGTGTTTTGCCAAAATTTTGTTTAGACTTTTCTGGAATATTCCAGTTGAAACCTTCAGTCCCTGAGGGAGTCTGGTAAATCGTAGCATTCTGTCTTGTGTTCTAATCGTTAACAGTGGTTTACTTTCTTCATGAACTTGTAATTGGAAGAAGGCATTTTTCAAATCTAGTTTTGTAAAGTATTGTGAGTTAGTTAAGCAACTGAACATTAGTTGCAAACTTGGTATGGGGAAATTTTCGTTTTTTATTTGTTCATTAACTTTCCTAAAATCTGCTACTAGCCAGTGAGTATTATCCTGATTCTTAACTATAAATGCTGGTGACGCATATTCGGAAAAATTTGTTCATTCTTCTAAAATTCCTGCCTTAACTAAGTTGTCTAATTCTTGGTTTAATATTTCTCTTTCCTGGTTGCTTTGTCTATAGGGTGGTACGATTACCCCTGAATTTCCTGGGATAGTCTGTATTTTTACTGGTTTTATGTTGGCTGGTGGTAGGTCCCTCACCTCTGTTGTGAATATATGTTTATGTCTTTTTATTATTTCTGTAACTTGTCTGTGTTGTGTCTCGGTTAAATTTTCACTAATTTGAAATTGCACTCCATTTTTATCATAAATTTGTTCTTTATTTGAGTTTTCCTGTAGTGTAGGCGGTGCGGGTGTGATTTTTTTGTTAAAGTTTTCATAAATTTGTGGTTCCTCTTTATTTTTATTTATATGGCCTATAAGTGTTCTAGGAAGCAGTGTTTGCGGTCTTTTTGACGCATTGTATATATGAACATAGTATTGACTGTCTTGATTTGATATATAGGCATGAATTTGTTTTTGCTCCCTTAAGTGTCTGTCCGTTTCAAAGTCCATGAGCTCATTATAATTTTCTATCGTTTGTATACATAAACTCTGTCCCGATGCAATTTTAATGTGTTCATTAGTTCTTATTTCTGGGTTGCTTATTATGTTGTGATTTATTATTAAACGTATATTTTTCAAATTTTCCAACCAGGATTCATTCATATTTATTACACATTCTTGGTTATTTGCTTTGAGGGTTATTTTTTTGGTACAGTAGTCTATTTTAGCCTGATTTGCTAGTAGAAAGTTATTGCCTAGTATCATTTTTGCATTTATTCCTGATGCAACATAAAATTTATTTGTGAAATGTATATTATTTATTTTAAATGGTAATGTTATCTCTCCATGGATCTTTAGATTATTGTTTGTGGCAGATTTTATTATTGTATTAGTTTGACATGTTAGTGGTTTTTGTTTTACTAGATCATAATTACATATGGATACATTGGCACCTGAGTCTATGATTGATTCAATGTTTTGTTCATCTAATGTGTCAAATGTTACATCTATTGTGCAAACTCTTGAATTTTCAGATTTGTTTAAAAATTGGGTATTATATACATCCCATGTTACATCATTTTCCGATTTCCTAGCTTTAGGTACACCATTTTGGTGTAAATATTGTTTATGAAATATACTGTATAAATCTAGAGCACTTTGTTTTTGCACCGATTGCTGTAATTCTAGTGCATTGACGCCATTATTTTCCTCGTGCTGTTGACCTGCGGTGAAGTCCGTTGTGTTTATCTCCTGAGATGGGTATTGTGTTTCAACATTGACTGAAGTTAGTGGAATTGTGCTTCCGTCATGTGAATTGCCGGTTGTCTGTTGGTACTTCTGATTTCTTAATTGAAATGGAATACAGTTTGTCATTGACCTTTTTTTTTTCTTGTGTGAGAGATCGTAATTTGGCTTTTTGTGTATGTCGCATATTTGGTTTATGAGTTGTGACAATATTTTGACTTGAGTATTTTAGGGTTGTATTTCCATGTTCTTTTATCACGACCCTTTGGTCCTATTTTGGGTTGAATTTTGGTTTTTGGCATTTGTTGAAATAGCAACTTTGAATTGTGTGGCCGTTTCTTTTACAATTTGAGCAAAAGTTTTGATTTGCTTTGTTGCAAGGCCAATTTTTGTTTTTTATATATGGTGGATGAGTTTTAATTTGGTTGGGTGAGCATAAATTTGGGTTTTCCCTATTTGGTGTATGTGAATGTTGATATCTTGTATTTAGATTTGTTTCCCATGGGGTTGTATGGTTATTTATTTGTATAACCCCCCATTTACCCCGTTTTTTTTTTGGTTGTTAGTTGGTTTTAAAATGTTATTGAAGTAGCACTCTTGTATTGAGTGTCCATTTTTTCTACAATTTGTGC
Organism: Philaenus spumarius; assembly: GCA_018207615.1. NCBI lineage: Eukaryota > Metazoa > Arthropoda > Insecta > Hemiptera > Aphrophoridae > Philaenus > Philaenus spumarius. The sequence continues at coordinate 1,014 of JAGFPH010007877.1, read as the reverse complement.
AATATTTTTGGTTTATTTGGGTGTATGGTCTGCTTTGGGTTTTTGTGTCTTTTGGGTGAGTTTTCACGTTTTGATTGAAAGAGCATTGTTCAGTTGTATGATTGTCCATTTTACATATTTTACAGTTATACTGTTTGAAAAAACATCTGCTTGTTGGATGATTGGTTTTCTTGCAGATTGTGCATGTTTGTATTGCCCTAGTTTGGTTAGTGGAATTTTGGTACTCGTTATTAAATCTTGTTGTTTTCCATTCCCTATTTTGGAATTGTTGGTTGGTTTGGTACTGCGGTCTTGTTTTGTGGTCATATTTTTGGAATGTTGTTTGGCCCTGGTTCCTTTGTTGCATATTGAACCCTAATGAGTGTACGATTTCTGTAAGTTTTTCCAATTTTTCCGACATTGTGTTGATTGTTTCAAGGTGTTTGTTTTCCCTACCATTGTGATCTTCTGTGTTTCTATAGTGTCTTTGTTTATTTAATGTTTTTTGGAATAGCTGTTGTTCTATTCTTCTTAAATTTTTTTCTAACTGGCTAAGTGTATTGTTTTCCATAGTTATTATGCTTCCACAAATTTCCGGTTTTAAACCCTGTATGACATGTGAAATTATTTGTTTTTCTTCAATGTCTGGGTTAATTCTTCGGCAAAGGGCTTGAATTTCTAAATAAAAGCTTATTGCTGATTCCTTGTCACTCTGTACTTTATTTTCTAATATTATTTGTAGATTTTGGCATTGTGCTGTAGGGGCAAATAGATATATCAATTCTTTTTTTGCGTTTTCCCAGGTAATGTCCGTTTCTTGGTTCCTTTTGATGAAACTTTCATACCAACTTAAGGCCGATTGGGCCAGGTATGTTGGTAATAGATTTATTTTCGTTATGTCTGTCCACCCGTTAGCTCTAGAAGCTACTTCATATCTTGATATAAAGGTATGTATGTCTTCTGTTGGAAAACCATGATATTGGGAGGATTGGATTAAAGGTATTTTTTCTTTTCGTTCCATTTTAGGGGATATTT
>JAGFPH010007876.1:35408-61164 GCA_018207615.1 Philaenus spumarius | reverse complement strand
TAATAATTTACTAATTAAACTGTTCGAAACACCACATTTATGTTAAATCTAATGTTATACACTTTACCATATTGGTTTCTTTTGATGATGCCAACCGTCCAATTCAAAGCGTTAAAGAAATGTATAAATGCATGTGGATAAGCAGCTGCGTGGGCTAACTCTTGAGTTCCATAATGATTGGTAATTAATTTGAAGATTAATTGACAGTTGTGATGTGCCTCTTCAAAACTTAAATGGATATTTGCGACTCCTGTTGTAACTCTTCTGAATGTTGACGGGGTCACATCGGACCACTTGGCAAACGCACGTTTAATTACTTCAGCTGTGGATTCATGGCTGAAACTTTCTGGATCGTTTTTAATCTCGTAAGTGAGATCTGTAGTCGGTCTGCCAAAACACACAAAATTAAATTGTACATATATAAATGTGTGTGTTTTCAAAAAATAAAATATGTAAAACTACTAGTAGGAATAAAATTCCATTTGAAGAGAGAAGGAGGGGGAAATGGACAGAGATTTATTGAGTGCAATACGCACTCGTAATAAACATTTCTACATGGTGCATTACAATCTGTATAAATATTCTCTGAAACTTAAACCTAAAACCAAACAAAAGTTAATCAAACTATAAACAAAGTCATAATAAAGTACAAATAAAAAAACGGAGTTTCAAAATAACGTAACATGTTGCAACATATAATTAAAAAACAATTTAAAAAAAAATCAAATTAATATGAATTCAATAAATGTATTTTTAAATGTTGTGAGTTTAAACTTCTTCAACAAAATACAACAAAACCACTTATAAACAACGTCCTCGGTCACATTCATACATCACACACTTCAAGTAGTTATCAGCCCGCCATGAAACGTAGCTTTAGACCAGATGCACTCTTGATGCAAAAATTATCAGGACGCTGCGCCATTTCAATCTGTGTACTATCAGCATAGTATGTATATATATATTATTATGTAATAATATTATAACTGTAATAAGTATGCGAAAAATAGTGATCATTATAATGTAAGCAGTATTTTTATTTAGTGACTAATGATTTTGAGTGAGGTATTAGTGTATGCACTCTACATAGAATTCTAAGAATAATTCAATATTTAAGGGATAATTATTATAATAATAATTATAATATTACAATAACGTATTATAATATATTATTTATCGTCTATTCAATCTCCGTGCGCTGACTTGTCTATATATAGGCTACTATTAGCTGACAGGACAATGTACTCTATTGCAATAAGTTACATCTTAAAGTATTTTAGCTGATTTTGTGTGTATTTTGAGACAGAGGTTTTTTTACCGCTAGCCTATGTATGTGCTTTTACACGATTTGTATTAGAAAAATGCTTTTCCTCGTTTTTGGTATTTGTTCTGGATGCAACCGAACTGCATCAGATGATGATGTACACTGTTCTGATAGGGTTGGAAGTTGAGAAATTTGGAGGCCATCGTCTGAAACCTGGGATTGGGCTGACTGTATTTCCTCCACACGTTGAGTTGTCATGGAAAGGTGTGAGAGTAATGAGAACATCAAAGTGGCCTCTCGTCAGTTCCCCAGTAAACCTTACCCTCCCTACTCCCTCAATGTTTCAATAAAACTCTCCCACAACAAATAACCATCTCTGTTTAATATTTTCATTAAAAGTATTTCAGATGCTGCTTGTATTTCACATTAGGTACACAAAATTTACCGGTTTACTCGTGTCCGCGATATATTCTTTTTTTGTTGAATAAATATCTCCTGTTACTTTAAAGTACATGGTTTGAACTTGCGCCAATTGTTTGAAACATGACTAACAACTCTGGTCCTCACCTTAAACCCCAGTGAATCGTGTCATGTACAATTAAAGCCAAAGAGTAGAATAAGCATTGGCCATCTGGCCTAGAAGAAACTACTCTGTGAGGAATAGATACTCCATTAACGCGTATGACCTCAATTGTTGTAATATGAAAATAAATTTTATATTTAAGTGAGTAATAATAAGTTACAGTAAAATAAAACAATGTAAAATATTATTTGTCAAAATGTAAAATTTTGTCTAAACTTCCTTCAGTTAGACAAAAATCAATCTTCTTTACAAAACTTAAAATGCACATATAATATAACAATTGTTATTATAATTATCCCTTACATATTGAATTATTCTTAGAATTCTATGTAGAGTGCATACACTAATACCTCACTCAAAATCATTAGTCACTAAATAAATAATGCTTACTTTATAATGGTCACTATTTTTCGTATTAATATTATAATAATAATAATAATAATAATAACGTATTATTATATACTATGTATCATCTATTCCCTCTTCAAGCTCTGACTTGTGTCTACGCAAAAAGTTTGCGTGAAGCGAGATTTCAGAAACATAGTCAAGCGAAAGTGCCCAACGAGCCAATAGAAGTTATTACTTCAAAAAGAAAGTACTGGTACTGGATTCATCCAAACAACAGAGAAATGTACTTGTTAGGCGTTTTTAAATGTGTGCTTGATGGATCTCAAGGGAGATGAACAGAAGCTTTTTTAAATTATTCATCATGAGTGACATCCCAAATTACCGGGTAAGTTTTTACTTCTTTGGTGAAATGTTCGTCAACCACATTTTCATTATCTATCGTGTAGAGAAACTTCACCGCTGTAGCTACGATAGGAGTTACGGCGATGCGGCAGTTGTCCAGATGCGACAATTGATTACTGCCAGATATCGGGTACCTGTGGCAATCTCGAAAACTGTCGAGAGTGACGCCGGCGTCAGATAGGTATAGGCGTCCCTAGTATATTACATCAGCAGTTGCTCTGCATTTCTTCTTATGCAATTGAAAATGACGCAGCATCCGGATAACTTGTACAGAAAGTGTGCCTTAACAAATTTGCAAATTGAGCACGATTATCAAAAATTTTAAGCAGATCTGGTAACTGTAAAATATTGACTATTATCGCAATTATGTGCTTGGTAACAACTATAAGCATTGTCTACGCCTTTCTTGTACTTTTTGTACTTGCATCGGAAGCAAAAACAAACTTATTTGAACAGTAAACTTATTAGTCGGCACTCTAGTTTGAAGGACTGCATGCAATGTGGTTAAAATATTTAACAAAATCTATATTCACGTTACATGAAACATTAACGTGAAACCATTTCTAATAAAAATAAATTGCGAATAATAATTTTGAGTTCGTTGGAGTTTATTAGACAATAACACAGTCAGAGTGTCACATTTTCTCTTACGTGTTTTGAAAAAAAACTTTAAAAAACTGTTTATATTGTTCATATGTCTATAATCGGTTCCGGCTCTACTCGTGGAGCTTCAGCTCCGCTTTATGCGAGTTTATCCGCCATCTCATTTCCTTCATGTTCATTGGCTCTATTCAGTCTTAGTTGCTTCCTTTTTGTCTGTCTCTCTCTCTCTCTCTCTCTCCCCCATTCTCTCTCTCTCACTCTCTCTTCTGACGGTCAATTTATCAGTAACTTTTATTCCCAATCAAGATTTGGAAGTTGATTTTGAAACGTCTGTCTTTTTTGGCTCCATCCTTGAACGAAACAAGTCCGTTGTGGCCAAATTTCATGAGCTGGGAAGATCGCCTATAACCTACTATCGCAGTTGAAGACGTGCAGTTAAACTTTCATCTCATTGCAACCATTTAGCCTCGAACCGGGCTAAGTAATCTGATGTGATTCCAAGGCTGACCAATTGATGTACTTTGTGGGAGCATGTTACTCCTATTCTACTCCTGATTCATTTAGCAACTACCCTTCAGGTTAGTATAACCTAAATACTCCCACAGTGTGTAAAGCATTACTTACGAAAATATTGTATCTTCTTCCAGATAGCGTTTTACGAGAAATGTCAACGTTGCCACATCTTGGTTTCCTCATAATCTTAAGGGAGGCATCATCTAAAACACCTAATCAGAAACGAGAAATTATTTTAAAACATGCTTGTATTATATTTATTATTTTTTGTGCTGTTTACTTTACTGCATTGAGATGAACTATATTCCAAACATTGAATAGTTAATGCTAAAAAATGCTTTTGGGAATTGTGCATCTCAATTCCCTTCTCATCAAATTGTGTTTGGTCTCCAGTCGACACTTGCATTAACTTCTGTTTAAAAGACTACTTTTAATACTGATTTAATCGTTCTACTTCACATTTTAGATTTTAAATGAGAATTAAAAATGTCTTGTTTAGCAGCATGCGAGTACACCCCACTAGAAATAGGCTGGGTCCAGTAGCATTTCCGGACCTATAAATATATGAACTATTTAATTTTTTTTTTTTTACTAGTAGAATCAGATTAGAAAGTGCTCGGAACCTAATGCAATTAACTAATTATTTTAGCTCATAACAACTTTAAAATTTTTTGTTTCTAGAGTAATTCTGTGTATTGTTGACAACTACCAAGAAACACATATTTCCTTTTTTGGTCAATATCTCTGTTATCCTTTGAGCTACAGACAAAATACAAAACCTGTTGTGTTTGTCATTAAAAAAGTAAACTTTTTTGTCTCTTGTAATGTTTTTGTAAAGTTAGCGGTTTATGAGATATTTGACATTAAAAATTATAAACGGCGCCATTTTTAAAATTATGTTATAATTGTTAGTACAACGATAAGAGGTTACGCAAAAAATAGGTGTACAAAGTTTGAGCTCAATATCCTTTCTACTTTTAAAAATATTTAGTATTTTGTAAAAAACACATACAGACAGACAGACGAAAAAATAAGCCCCGTAGACCCATGTTTATATTGTGAAATATGTTTGTCTGGATCCCAGGAACATATCCACAAAAGGGGTCCAGAGAGTTCGGGGACATTCTGTATAGTGTAAAATATCTTCCCTTTCTATTTTATTTATTTAAAATGAAGTGTATAACTCATTCATTCATTCTATTGTTCTTTAACTTCAAATAAATGCTTAACAAATACCTGTAGCTCAAATAAAATTTACAGTTTCCCAAAAATTGAGACCTATGATAGAATTCTACTTAATTTCTTTAAAAAAGAATAATATTATATTTTACTTGTTCGAATCTCTTGAAGTTACACTCTACAAATAAAACGAATGTTGGTTTCTTGTCTTTTGTTGTTATTTTATAGATAGTGAATTATCCTAACATATTTAATTTACCGTAGCTAATTGCTCCTTCTTGTGTCTGACGCACGCAGAGTCCGTTGTCACCTGGAGGACACTTAAACAAACTAAAATCTTGTATACCTGCATCATTTTATATTTAAATTGTTGTAAAGACAAAACAATACTGACAAAACAGTGGTCGATACATTAATGACGAGTCCGTGATTTTAAACGCCTGTTATTAATTATCGTGACTAACCTAATTATAAATTCCATAGAATTGAAGACAATGAGTAACATTTTATTGTGTTTTGAAATAAAACGTATATAGGTTTATATAAAGAAAATTTTACAAATGATATAATGGTTTTGATAGTAACTTTTAAGTCATAGGTTTCTAGGTGTTTCCGTAACGCTAGCGAAGGGAAGTAATTGTTAAAAGTGATTTAAGAATTAATTGTAATATGAAAATACCGTTGGTAATTTATAAGACAATCATAGGCCTATTATAATGCATATGTGTATGACTAGCAGTTCTAATAGAAAGACACAAAACTTCGGTTTCCCTTTATATACAGAGTCCATAAAAGTGGTTTTAACAAAATATCTGTCTGTATGTCTGTATGTATGTATTTCTGTATGTCTGTATGTATACAAAGCTAGAAAGAACACTATTCAATCGATTTCAAACAAATTTGCTCCAGACATGTCATTTAGGCCTGTATAGATGCACGAAAAAAGGTTTTGAAAATTTTTGAAAAGCAACCCCCTTTTTGGCCAAAAACCCCCCGAAAAATCAGTTATTTTTTTAATAAAAAACGGCTCTAATGATTTTGATAAAATTTTGCTTATTTGTAGCCCTTAAGATCAAGCTCATAAAAGAGTAAGGCTGTAGCCTACTCCAACCATGTGTATTGTAGGCCTACGTTGTAGTTTAATCAAGCAAATCTAAATATCAGTATGCATGCAATGCACAATGATGTAAAATATGTTGTCGAATCCTCTGTTGCGTTGTCTAATTTATAAATTAATTTCCACTTTTTAAACTTAGTATTAATTTTACTACTAAATTTCGGGACTTCGGGGGAGGGGGGGGGGATTGACCCCTAACACCAACCCTGGCTACGGCCTTGCCAAAACCATGTTTAATTTGGAAGTTTATAAAATAATTTTTCCCAAATTATACATTATATAATGTTTGGAATAACACCGACGCTAGCCTTGCAGAGGCGCCTGCATTACAGTATGCTAATTAAACTAGCCTTGCTCTGGATACGTGGATGCAGCACTGACAAGAATATATTTCCCTCGTGTAGTCACGTGACTTGTCACTACTGCATTGTTCCAACAAAGCTTTATACATGTGCGCTTTTGTTGTTTTATTACATTATATGATTTATCAAAGTAAAGAGAAGTTCTTGACCTGTTTTCTTATTGAGGTTATCTGCAAACAATAAACAATTTTAGTTTCTTAGTAAAATTTGTATTTGGGTGGACGAAAAATGTCCGAAACACATGCAGTGCACATAGTTATGTGATATTTCTTAATTGAAGATAAAACTCCAAATAATTGGTGGCCTTAAGTCTAATAACTAATTGTTATACTGTATTTTTTGTTTCAAAATGTACAGGTAAAGAAAGATAATAATATCTGAAGAATATCCACTTTGTCCTATTACTGTTACTTGTATTGAGGTTGATGACTGTACTACGTGATTGTCTCGGGAAATGTGGAATAACGGGTATTTGACTTTATAGAAAGTTGCTGGCATTGTATTTTGGTCATTTACTTAGCTAGCTATTAAATTATGTGTTAAAAACAAGTTTATTTATAAATTTGGTCGGATTTAAAAGATAATTTTTCAAATAGATCGTCTAAAACAAACAAATGCGGCAAAATGTTGTTCTACAATAAATTAAAGTGTTTATTGAACATATTGAACGAGTTAGACTTTTGTTGGTGTTTTTCTGGTCAAGGAAATGAAAACAGTAAATTCAGTTTAGCTCTAATTAGTCTTTGAGCTTAGATATTTGTGGAGAATTTGACACTTTTTCAAATAAGCTTTCTCTGTTGAAGTTAATATATACTTATTCATTACTTTCACTCCTACTGCCTGGACCATTATTGTAAATTCTACTTTCTTCCCCTATACCATAGTATATGGAGAAATTATTGTATTCGTCAAAATTTTCGAGTTTGAGTTTTTAGTGGAAATATCCGTTTTGGGTCCCCTGAACGTAAAAAAGTGGTTTTCGGAGTGATGTCTGTGTGTGTGTCTGTATGGATGTTATCAGACCTAGAGCCTAAACCAGTAGTCCGATTTTGATGAAATTTGGTATGGAGGTACTAATTCACTTTATCTCCAGGCTTTTTTTTCATTTTTGTGAATTTTTCATTTTTAAGGGTAATTTTTTCATAAAAACCCTTAAAATAACGGAAAATCAACTTTTCTCCAAAACCGCTTTAACGATTTTGATTAAAATTTTATATTTTATTAAGGACCTAAAGTACTATAAACTATAAAATTTTAATCAAAATCGTTTGAGCCATTTTTGAGAAAAGTTGGTTTTCCGTTATTTTATGTATTTTTATGGGAAAATTACTCTTAAAAATAAAAAATTAAGTTCCTATAATGAGGGAGAAAGTATGTGTCAGTTTCCTGATACCGTTTATTTTAAATTAATTTACCAACCTTCAAATGGTCCTATTACTGTATTTCCCCTCTACTGCTGCTGGGTCTTACTAGTTTCGACACAAACCGAGACGACCCGCAAGTACTTGTGTGGAAAGCCATGTCCCACTTTAATTATTTAACGACCCTTCAATTGTGAATATTACGTGTTTATACTTTATGTGTTTTTTGTCATGTGATTATCGTTTGAAATGTTCGTCTTCGACAATGACAGAGGTTTGTGTAGAAACTAGTAAGACCCAGGCAGCAGTAGAGGGGAAATTAATAGGACCATTTGAAGGTTGGTAAATTAATTAAAAAATGTAATATATACGCCTATTATTTTGTGGAGATGTAAATAATTAGCCCATCACTTTCCCAGGAATAATAAATTAAATTTAGTTGAATTATATAATTGTATTTGGGGCATCACAGAAGATATATTAAAAATACAAGCAGTATCAAAGACCTCATCATGCTAGCCTTTTAATTGCTATAATAACTAGAATAGATGATGTTAGATTTATTTAAACAGGCAACATTTAACAATGATCGAATGTATCTCTTTTCTAGTAACTTTAGCAAGGAATTTCGGTAGAAATTTATTGTAAAGAGTTTCATTATTGGTCGATCACAGGTCTCATTATTGGACTTAGATATGGTCGAGAAAGACAGTAATAATGCATTAATTACAAAAAACAATTTAATATATTATTCTTAAATTGGATTTCAATTTAATAAGCTAAACGTATTCTTGAACACATAATAGTTAATGACTTCCTTGACCACTACCTCCTTCCATACTCACACTCACGCACGCACACTGCATCCTAAAAACACTGTATTTATAATTTAAATATAATATACTAACTCACGCCAATACAAAGCAATACAACAATACACACACAATAAATAAATTGGAAAACAATTTGACACAAATAAATTTAAATGCCATCTATATTGGCATGCTTATTGGACGTACTTGGCAAGACACATCCGGCAAATATCCGTTTTGGGACCCCCTGAGTACAAAAAAGTGGTTTTTACAAAATGTCTGTCTGTATGTCTGTATGTCTGTATGTATATATGTCTGTATGTATACAAAGCTAAAGAGAACACTATTCGATCGATTTCAACCAAATTTGCACCGGACATGTCCAGTACGCCTGTATAGATGCACGAAAAACGGTTTTGAAAAATATACAAGGTGTCAAAAAAGTCTCGGTACGGCTTAATATCTCTAAGTGTACGAGTCTTATGAGATAGAAATAAAAGCAGTTATTCACAAACATAAAAGAACTACGTTTTGGCGAGTTTGAAATTGTTGTCCGCCATCTTGAATGAACTTGTTTTTTTTAATGGGAAGGTAGTCAACAGGTCATGTGATACATCATTTCGATGTAGATTTTCAAGAGAAAACCAACGGTGAAATTTTCACATCCATATCTTTAACCGATTAAACATCGAAATCGTGTTTTCCGATTTTGCCTTATTTTCCTGTGCTATTTTTTTAATTAAAATATTAATTATTTTTATTTTTCTATTCAGAATTTCATAAGCTTTCAAACGATTTGCTACACAACTGTATTTATTCAACCACTCGAAATCAATTTTGAAAAAATCAAAATGGCTGTAACAAAATTGTTTTAAATAATTCCAAATTTCGTTGTATGGCATATCGTTTGAAAGCTTATTTAATTCTCAATCCAAAAAGAAGAATAATTAATATATTTAAAAAAATAGTACTGCAAAGTGGGGCAAAATCGGAAACACGATTTCGTTGTTTTTGGCCGCCATTTTTATTCGGTTAAAGATATGGATGTAAAAATTTCACCGTCGGTTTTCTCTTGAAATTCTACATCGAAATAATGTATCACATGACCACCTTCACATTTAAAAAAATTAAGTTCATTCCAAGATGGCGGACAAAAATTTTAAACTCGCCAAAAAGTAGTTGTTTTATGGTTGTGAATAACTGCTTTTATTTCTATCTCATAAGACTCGTACATTTTGAGATATTAAGCCATACCCAGACTATTTTGACATCTTGTATGTCTGACATTAATAAATAAATAACACACGACACACTTCAATCATGCTAGCCAGCCGGTTGTACGGAAATAACCTCCTCTTGAGGTTAATTTAATATCTGTACTCACGGCCTAAAATGTATTGTATATTAAATAAATTTGTCCTGCATTTTAAAACAGTAGTTACTGCTGATAAGGCCTGAAATTTTGAAAATACATTCTGTTAAATAAATCGAATTGTCAATGTTCAAATAAATAAATGAATAACAAATATAATTTATTTTTAAATGTATAAACAATTTACTTTTATTTTACTAAACGTAATAAACGTTTAAACGTTTTAAAATATAGGCCTACCGTGTATAATAATAAATAATAATAACATGATTGTAATAATGATTGTAATGTCGATACCTCGGAGTAAATAATTTACATAAATATATATTATATCATATTCTAAATTAATTACCATAGTACCTTAATTTCATTAGCACTAACAAGATTCTAACTGCATTGGGTAGTTAGCCTAGTGGTTTCAATTGTCGTAAATAATCAAGTTCTAGTACAATGAAGAAGTTCGCCTGTCGTCCAAAGCATACATTTTCAGAAAATATCAAAATTGATTTCACCACGGAACAGCATAAATCCCTTACGTTATGGACACAGTAGTTTGACTCTGACGTTGAACGGTGGAAGGTACTAGTAGTCTACGTTATGAGGTTGTGGCAAAATGCTATGCCAAGAATAGTTTATTAAACCTATAAGACAGTTGGGACTGAAGTAACTTCAACTAATATATTGTTCAGTCATTTTTCTCTGAATAAAATACACATTATTAGTATCTAAGTGTAAATTTAGAAGAATATAAAGTAGAAATTATATTTTATCACATTACAGTCATACTTACGTAACTCCATCGTAGTCTTCAAGGCAAGTGTTACATTATATAGTGTACTTTAGTTCTTATGGAAGAAATAACGAAAGTAACTGTGTTTATATTGTTTTACGTGCATGTATGTCCAACAAGAGTATGTGCAATATACATCAATATACAGTGTTATCAAAAAGTGTGGGATATTTTTAATATAACTAAAACTACTAAGCAAAACGTAATGAAACTTTGCAGTTATGTGTTTGTCAATATAAACAATAGTTTGACGTATTTTACTTGTGTTTAGCAAGACCGAGGGACGCTTAGGACCCACTTAGGAAGTCTTTTATTTTTTAAATGAAAGCCCAACCCGAGTTATACCTTATTTTAAAGTTCTTTGTTAGTATGGTACAACAGTGCTGATCCGACCGCAAAAACGAAGTCAGAAATTACAACTCCTCAAAATTAAAATGATAAGCAAATAATGTTTCGATGATATGAGGGTTTATTTCACTATCCCTGCTTCCAACTTTCATTAAATGAAACAAAACTAGTTTATTCATTAAAAACTAAACGTTATACATAACAGCAATAAGTATTTTACTGTCTGGCGTAAAAAAATATGTTTATTGTTAAATAAAGAAACTTACCTAAGAAATAATAACACCTGTTCTAATAGGAAAAAACGTATTTTCGGTAAAACCCTTACTACAGCAACAGTCCAAAATGTCCACCAAGGGCCTCTCGTCAAGTTCCAAGACGGGTTAAGAATGCAATTTGTAGTACTTTTTAATTTTATTAGAAATTAGATTTTTTTGGGTTGAATCCTAGATTTTAATACATTCAGATCTCTAGGCCTAGTGTAGAAACCTTCATCTTTAAATTGTATCACCAGCGATCTTGGTGGACACTCAATAATACTAAAATGCAGATATCAATATAAAGAAAATTAACTTAATTTTTATAAAGTGCCATTTACCATTTATGAGATAAACGCGAATAAGCACGATGAAATAAATTATGTAACATTACGCCAGTTTTCCACACCCTTGAGATTCCGCAAAATAAATTAGTTGTTTTAGAAAAATTCAAACTGATTTATCAATGCCAATCTCAAAAGACAATTTATTCCACAGTTTAGTTGGTTTAAAATCGACTTTATTGTCTGTCAAAGGCTATCATTGGTTAAAAGTAATTGTTGAACAGCAGTTTATATTTTCCACGAACTTTGCAACAGCAAGTAAAACTTTATTTGCCAAATCTATTTTGGAAACTTTCATTTTAAAGAAGAAATATATTTACCAATAACAGCACGTTTACTACATTTAAATTTAATGGTTAAATGGATGCCTACTGTTTGTAGTATTGTTTTAAGTTGTTTAATTAGGTTTTAAGGCCTAAAAATGTTTAAGTTTATGTATCAACGAAAGGATTTGGGTTTATGTTAAATTATGTTAGCTATAAGGATGCACATAATTTGTAAAGAATATTGATTGTAGGTACTCCAAAATAACATTCTTTCTTTCTTTTTACAGTTTAAAAACATAATAATTAATAGTGTGAGGAAAATGTACCAACCAACCCCTTACTAACTGCCTGGTCACATTTTTATGTTAATATCTTATGTCTTAGTAAATTTGAACATTTTCTTAAATTTTATGGTATATTTCAGTACTTATTTAATGTATATAACTTATTACATACATTGGATTTTGTTGACATATAAATACTGAAAACAAATAATTGAAGTTAATACATTTATTTCAAACGAGTTTCAAAGACAATATCGCCATCTTCAGTGTTGCATGAGTTACGTCAACAAAGGTTTTGTTACGTAGCCTACTCTAAATTTTATATTTCCTTTTTTTAAAGTTGATTTAGTTTGCAGCTCTGTAGTGTCTTTCATATTTAATATATTTTTAACTTTTTGTGTTACTATGGTTGTTCTCTTCTATTATTGTTTTATTTTTCTTTCTGGTATTGTTTTTTTTTCAACAACGGTACGTCATAATTCAGCGTAAGTTTAATTAGATAAAAGATAAATTTGTTAAAGAAGACATAATACTAGTCCTAAAAAAGCTGACTATGTGTTTATAAAGTAGATGTTCCTTAATCATAATTATTAATAATACATTTCATATATCGATTTCGTAAAGTAGAAACAGAATGTCAGTTCGCTTAAGAAACTCATTGACTTACTAGGATATTAATGCTTAATCTTCCATCGGCTTCCAAACTTCCCTGAGCTAATTTGTACGGGTTTGTAAGTTGAATATATAATATCAGGCTCATTAATTTTCCTGTGTGCTTGGTTCAATATAATACAGCATGGATTGGACAATTAGGTGTTATTATTAAATTGTATATTGTGTAAACTTGTGAAAAAATCTACATTTTCAAGGGTTCTTAGTGAAACTATTAAATGTTTTCTAGTGGGATATGGGTTAAGTGACAAATAATCGACTTAAGGATTAGGTGTTATTTTTAATTACTTTAAAATCTCTAACCACAACCTTCTTTCAAACTATTTCAAAGGTTAGTTTAGAAGTAACATTACAACAAAGGTGGTTGTAAAAGATATTCTTTAATAGCTTCACATGAAGTAAATATATATATTTTTTTAAATTTATTATTCCATTTTACAATGTAGATATACAAATAATAATTAACGACTAAACATGTTGTACACAAAAATATAAACGACAACAAAAAAGATAAACATGAACAAAATATAACAAAAAGATGTAATTAGGAGTATGCTGATAAATAAAAAAAGAATAGTTTATATTGTCCCTGTAAATAAAACAAGAATAAAAATTGCTTATAACTGGAATACAACACATAATAACACCTATATCTACATAACATAAACAAATTAAAAAATTTATAACTTTACAAAAAAAGAAAAAATTAAAACCTTAACCTTTGCATACAAAAACATAAAGCCAACTTCATTAATACACAAAAACATACTCACTTCATTAGGCATAACAAAAACCACAAAGGCGATGATAACCACCCAGGTGTTTCGCCTATAAAAAAACTGCAAATAAAAAAGGAGACCTCCAAGGCTAAAGGCTAGATATTATAATCTAGTACATTTACCGTTGAGGCTCTCTGTGACATAATACATTTTAACCAATCAGATTTCATCCTAAGCAAATTAATTTTAATTAGAATATTGTTAAGAAAGTATAGGCCTAAAAAGGCCTAAACTCAGTTTACATTATCGGCAATTGTCGAAATATCATAACCGGTAATGTAAAGGCTCCAGAGAGATAGATATAGATAATAAAATAAATCCATTATGATTAATGTACCCAAAATGATTTTTTTCGGAAAACCAAAAGTGTCAGAACTCGAGAACTAAAAGTGATAGAAAAATAAGAAAAACAGTAAAACAATCGTCGCGTCTATAGGGACAAATATCATTAAGAAAAAGTGCCGGAAAACCGAAATCGCGGAAAAGCGCGATACGGGAACGTGCGGAAAACGCGAAAAATAGTAGATACCGAACCGGAAGTCGTACAGCTTCAATTCGAGTTTGCTGATGATCCTGAAATTGTCCAGAACAACAAACCGAAGAGATATCCAGAATCCAGCTACGGGATCGGGAGTTATAGGAAATCAGTGAAAACTAGTGCATTTTTGACTGACCAAAAATGACACGATTATTTCTTCGAAAGGACAGGAATTAGTTTGAAACGACAGAAGATATGCTGACTCCGCCCACTAGCCAATGCTGGTAACAACTTTAAATACATACTATACATTCAAAAATAATAAATCGTCGTAATTAAAATTTATTTAATTAGTAACTAATAAAACTAATTATCCTGAGATCAGGAAAAATAATAAAAAAATTCTCCTTCAAGAATCAACGAAGATATTCACCTTTAAAGTAAGGGAAACGAAGGGAGTTTATTTGAACTAAATGGCAATAGAATTTTCCCTCGAAAGGGAGAACGACAAAAGCTGCTGTTCAAATCGTCAGTCTCATAAGGAACTCCGAGGAAGTCACCACGCTACTCGTTTTGTTAAATTTGCCTTAATGCTTTAGATTAATGAGTCAGGACGCAGAATATTTGTATGCAATAGACAGTATTCTCGTTCTGCGAAGAACCGATGATTATTTTAACGTAACCTAAAACAATAGAGACGGTTACAGCCTTCAGGACTACAGCAGGACTTATCCAAGTAAGGGTTATTTATCCGAACCCTGGAGGAAACCAGACGATCAACAAGACTGTCAGGGCAGGGACCGAGCGACTGCTGACGAGCCTAGGACATCTCTGAAGTTCATGGAATTTAATTCAGGGATATATCTCACACGTCATCGGCGTAAGAGTCAGCAGGAACTCCTAGACCTACAGGAACTCCAAGGGGAACGTAAAGTTTTATTGATGAATAGTCAGCTGATATTATTAAAAATAAAAATAAAGTTGGGTCTGCGTCGGACCAGACGGTGAAAGTTATACTTCTTTGGCCATTCGTATATTCGTATACTTTCCTATAATTTTTGGAAAATATTCCCAGCCGGGGATCGAACCAGGGATTCTAGCGTGGAAGTCGAGTGCGTTAACCACTCACCCTCCGAGACTCTTGAGGTATATCTTGTAGAGAAAATGTATAAAAAGGCACTTTCAGGATTTTACTCCTAACGCGTGACGTAGTTTCTCGACCTACACCCCATCCCGATTACAACGGGCGCAAAGAAGTATAGGCCTAACTTCAAAAATGTTATTCTTAAAATAAACTCGAAATGTTTCTAAGCATTTAAATATTAGCAATAATGGCCAAGTAAGAAATAATAATGTTTTCAAATTAACTAAGAATGATGTATGTAACAATGATTTACCTTAATTTGGTTCCACCACGTGACTTTTTCTTATTTAAACTGACGCGTTTCAGAACATTTACTCCGTCTTCATGTGTTAACGATCTCGGTTCAGTGATGTTAATATAAATACTCTGAAGTTGGAGCAAATGCTCTGAAACGCGTCAGTTTAAATAACAAGAAGTCACGTGGTGGAACCAAAATAAGGCAAATCATTGATAAAATAATTGTGACTTGGTACCAAACAAACATGAGTCTTAAAATAATATTTATTGAGTTTAAATTTTTATCGCAGATAATTCTGATTTTTTTTAAAGTGAAACTCCTTTAGGCGTAGTAGGGCAAATTGCCTGGACCAGACGAAGTAGAAACGGTTCACCTTCTCCGACTTCAACCTACAGTTGAAAGGAAAGAGTAGAACAATCGTGTCTACCCTCTCTGTCAAATGCGTCATAAGCACCCTACACGCATGTGCAGCATATTCTCTAGCATGAGTTGGCCTGATCAAGATGATAATAGAAACGGAGATGAAAACCCCGAGGTTTATAAAACAACTGTAGGGCCTATGGGGCAACAAAAACAACAAAATTATAATAAGAAGAAACATAAAAAAACAATAGATTCACTACTAAAGTTGAAGAGAGAAATGCTGCCGACTCAATTACTATAACCATCTCATTAGGTTTACATTACATTAACTGACTTATATATGCATACAACTTCAGTTTTTAAATACAATTTGACCTTACTGTATGTTAGATTGTCCTTATTCTAATTATCACTTTGGCTTTTTTAATTTAAAAATAGATGTTTCTTGTACATATTTTTAGGTATACCAATTTCTCTTTTGTCTTTTTAATTTGATAACAGGTATTTATTGATTATATTTTCAGGTGTTCTAATTTTACTTTGGTTTTTTAATTTAAAAATATATGTTACTTAAATATATTTATGGGTACAAAATTGTCTCTTTGGCTTTTTAAATTATATAATAGATTACAAAATAGTTGTTTCGTTCGTTTATTGTATAAAGATGGAATACAAATATGTATTAGCTTTATTATTTTAATCCATTATTCTACTAAAACGTTGTATATTATTTGTGTATGTGATATTATTCTCTAAACAGCCTATGCGTTAGAGTACGTTATTTAGTTTCATAATTATGTTTGTGTTTTACTATTGGAATTCTGTTTAGTACCTATTACGTATTTCTTCTTGATCATTTTATTTTAAGAAACGTTGTACGTATTTGTTGTCCAATTGCTGTAATTTTCTTTTGTTGTATCTCATATTTATTTTCTAGTCTCCGTTTATTGCTTGTATTTTTTCATATCATAATATATATGTTAGCTAAATAAAAATTATCGTACTATCTATAAAACTTATAATTTTGAGAAAATAAAACAATAGTTATAGGCCTAACCTAATTGATTGCATAACCTGTATGCTACCATATAATACTAGGTTAAGAATACATTAAGTAAGACTCACATAAAGTAACTTAGTCGTTACACACTTCGTACTTGAACATCTATCTTCTATTTATAGCAGTTATAAACTTTGAAGGAAACATAGATCGCCTAATCTATCTTTATGAACTTCCCGGAGATGTTTTGCGTAGGAAATTAGGGATTAAGTTTTGCGACGTCAAAGGGACAACAACTTAGAACTTGTAAACTTATTAAAATTTAGAAGTGGTTTCAAGTCTACTTTTAACTTTACATTCAATCTGTCGGCTCCCCTTAAAGAAAACAAATTATCTTAGCGAAGTTGTGATTTAATTTAAGACAAAGAACAATTCCATGAAGACGGAAATAACTTTAAGTTATGTTAAGTTTTAATATTAGGACGATGAAATGTGTTGGCTTGTTGTAAGGTCGCATTTATATAAGTTGAACTCAAGCGAAACTATTTACTAAATTAAATAGCTTTTCTTTTTTTTCAAAGAAAATTATAGTTATTATTATTATAATTTTAGTGTTCCGTTAAAAACAATGTGATCTTAAGCTCTAATAACTTAAGTTTATATTATATGTTTAGCTAATATTACTTCAGGTTTTTGTATTATTATTATATTTCTCAAAAACATGCTTTACAATTTAAACAAATGAAACAACAATTTATTTGAAGTTTTTCAAAAATATAGAAGTCATCATAATTCTGAAAAATCAGATTTATTACTGACAAAACGTACATTCAGTGGTTTAAATGGGTTGAAAAGCTTGTTTAATCTGTTGCGTACTTAATATTATTCTAAAATTCTAAAAAAGAATTATTGTATTGTACTATAATATTGTGTATGGTTGAGCCGATTTCAGATTTCTTTTATTCTTTAAGATTTGGGAGACAGTCAAACTTTTCCAAAATCCAATTATACATGGCTAATTAATTAAATACGGATATGAAGCTACCATAGAAACTGCCCCATGATATTGTAAACATATAATATTTTGTTAAGGTTAGAATAGGACATGATTATAATATATTCATCTTGTTTATTCTTTATAAAATGTATTAGTCTTCATTAAATTTTAAGATAAGTAGACTTATAAAATAAATTGCCTTACAAAAATATATGTTTTATCTAACATTATTACTTCTGTTACAGAATAATAATGACACCCTCTATTGTAAAAGAAACTCAAAATTTGTATCACTTTTATAACTAAACAAATATTAAAAGTGCATTTTAACTATTTTAAAGGTGAAAAAATAATATTATGTAGAAAACATGCAGTCTTTATCACAAGAAACAATAAATTTAAAACTAGAAAATAATTTTTTTTAAGTATTCGATGAAGTTGCAAAGTATGAACTGTGCTATTGTGGATTGCAAGCAGTTTTATGGAATCGTATTCTAATTTCTGAATTGAGGTGTGGGTATGCAGGTAATAGTAAAATACAATCATACATATGCTAAATTGATTTTAAACATAAAATATCAACCATAATTAATTAAAATTTGTCACTACTACATTAGCAAACCACTTCCCCTTGTAATGAAGTTGAGGTATTACAGATATAAGGTACTAATTTTCTCAGTAAACAGAAGTTGATTCAAATACCAAAAGTTTAGAATCTCGAACTTTGAATTTATATTATTTCACGCTTGTGTAAACTGGCTAAACAATTTTTTTGTGCAAACATTTCCCACCTATTCTAGTGTAACAACAAAAAGAGGCAACAATGGAGAAAGAAATTACGTTATAGGAAAGGAAAGGAGAGCCCCTATTGCCAGTTGGATTGAAGTTGGCATTTTAAATTAAGATTTTACTAAGTTGGTAACGCTGAAATCCTTTCATGAGTAAAAATAAACACATGAAACAAACAGATTAAGAATGTCAAGTTTATTGTTAAGTTGATTTACACAAAGGTATAAATAATGCATTACCAAGTTAGAAAATACATTTTTAAGTATGTGTGTAGTATACTTTTTTACAGATTCGAAAAAAGGGCAGATTTTATTCCTTAAATAAATAAAATAATTACTATGAATTTACTTTATTGTATGCTTCCAGCTCTCAGTCCTTAATGTTTTTTTTTTATTTTCTGGTGCCGCACGTTTCGCTTTTTCTTTATTCAGGCATTATCAAACCTGAATTTCATTAGTTTTTTACATTCGTTGATGCACGTAAAGTTTATAAAATGAAACTCAACAAAACATTCACAAACAACATTTAACACACAACACAACACAACACAACACTTAATAGGGACATTTCAATTTAACTTGACGTGCATCAATGAATGAAAAAAGCTAATGAAATACAGGTTTGATAATGCCTGAATAAAAAAAGGCTAAACGTACGTCACCACCAAATAAGAAAGAAAAATAAAGGACTGAGAGCTGTAAGTATACAAAAAAGTTAATGTATAGTAAAATTAACCAGTTCAGTAAGGCAACCAGAAATAATAAAATAATAATTTAAATAAAATCAGATTTACCTGTCAATATTCCTCTCCTAATAAAAGCAATATCTCTATAAAATATTATAAATGTATTTATTATGTGTCTCTTGAAGTCATTCGATTGTTATTTACGTCTGCCAGTTAAAAATAATGCACAAATACCACTAAACAATAGAAACCATTTACGAACATTGGTAACCACAAAATAAACAAACCAAAAATCTAGTTGCTAAAAGAGAATATGTTTACCAAAATTTTAAAACTAGTACTGAAATATGTATAGGGTGTTAATAGTACCTATCCCCACTTTACTTTTTGATGAGCTCAGAGTCAAAACCTTTTGAGACTAAAACTAGTCAAAGTTTCTTTTTCGATGGTTTGGAATGATTTCCTTCTCTCCAAAGTAGCGAATTTCAAGAGATCGATCGCATGGTAAAAGAAATAAAGGGTACGGCTACTCAAAATTTTCAAATAGGAATCTACATCTTGTGCCATGTCAAATTGAATGGGTAAAACTTTCCAAACTAGAGGTGGTTGGGAAATCATTTTTGGATTACCTTCCCGAAATGGCGACTTTGGACAGTCCAATGTGTCTTCAATATTGTATGAACCTAAAACAAGCCAGATCATTATGAGGCTTATACTAGGACCCCGATAGTTTGTTTTGTGCCAGAATGTAATTGCGTTTCCTCACCAAAATGTGTAATTTTTAGTTAACTCAAGATTTTTTATAGAAATCTACATCTTGTGATCTGTCAAATTAAAGGGCATAAGAAAACTAATTTAATGGAGTGAATTACATATTTTGTTTATTACCATAACTAAAATTGTGTCGTAAAATGTCTCATATTGTGTTATATCAGAATTATTTCAAGAAAAACTCAGGTGTATAAAAAAGAAAAGAAATTAAATTAAACAAGAAAAGAATTATTCATACAAAGTATACAGCTCATGTTTGATTGATTTCTTTAAAGGTAAACCACGATTCTACAATAATTAAATCTGAAAAGTGTTTTGTGCGGCAACTTTGATTAGAGTCATCTGAAGAATATTTCGTGAGCGCTTCTAATTTTAAACATTTAAGTCCTTGAATTTGCTTTGTTAATGATGGGGATTCTCTTTTTTGAATTGACTACATAATTTCACTATTTAGAAAGAGATCAAATTCCAGCAATCGTAAGAGAAACGTTTATTATCACCCTGTATACTGTATTTGTAGCAATAAATTAAAGTTGTACTTCTGTCTAAAACTAAAAGGTAAGGCATCCCTTTCAATACACCGACAGAGCCTTTAAGGCAGCGACTAGTTTCAATTTAACGCCAAATCCCTTGTCCTCTTGGTTCTCCCACCGGCATTAGAAACAATTACACTCTACTGTAGGTTGTTTATGGATGAGATTTTAGAAAAAGTTATATATCTTGATTATATAATAATTCTATCAAACAGCTGAACCGCTGACGTGAGTTAAGTGAATTTAAAAATTAAATTTATATGCTTTATGGTTCCAAGCGAAGGCGCTGAATAGCTGCCTGCGTGTACGAAATATATTAATAGAATTGGTTTTGCAAATCATCCTCGAAGAGAAATAACGCGCTTTGTGAGTTTTTAACTCGACCTTGCGGATTATGGGCTGCTTCGAGTCGATCGCAGCGGACAAACTTGATTCGCGAGTTAGCATCCCGGTCGTCGACCTCGGGTCACTCGGTAAAATTCCAGATGTGGATTTGAAAAGGATACACTACTTTTATGGTATTTTAGATTTTGGTTGGACCGGCGGGCCCCAAGTTCGTGTGTGGAATAATCTCCTATATTATGTTTAGATAAATTCGCAAAAGATTTTCATTCTAGTAAGAAAAATCTCAAAAATAGCCTACTTACTTCTTGTCAAAAAAAGGGCTTCCAGTTGTTGGATTTTCTGGATAACGAACTCGTCCGAGCGACTTAGAAAGCCAAGTGTGTACAAAATGTTTACCAAATCACACGTTAATGCGGGCTTTAGAGTGCGAACAACTCTCATCAAAACACTCCAAAATGAGCAGAAAACACACAGAAACCCATGGCAGTAGAGATAATCATTATATCGCGTCTGAATATAACTTGTTGCCTAACTTACTAGACATATCACTTTCAAAAAACATCACAATATCTTTTCGTACAACAAGTAATTTATCAACATCATTTAGGCGTAAAACCCACACACCAACAGAAACAAAGTCCGGACTTTATAAAATCAATAGCTAGGTTGTAATAAGTACTAAATGGGTCAGACAGGGAGAGCGATCATTGAACGTTACAAAGAACATCTTCCTAAAAATAAATGAACATTACCAAGTCCAATTATTATGCACTTTACCTTGCCGAAAATAACCAAAGCCAGGGGTGCTTCTGTACAAGCCTTATATATTTGCACAAAAGGTAGGCTAATGAATGCTAATGAAGAATAAGAAATATATAAAGCATTCAAAAATAAATCGGACGACATCTTAAATGACCAACTTTTGTTTCACTCTCACCATTAATACGACACGGCTATCAAACACTTACAGAAGACAAACAGAGAGGACCATCGGTAGGGCTCTTTACGTATTACCTGTAGTACTTCACCTTCTACGTTAGGTCGCTCACCTAGTGAAATGACTTGCGCGATTTTGTGTTTATGTGTTAGTGTTTTGTATATGGTATATTACCTATTTATTTTCATGTTCGATGATATCTCTTCGGAGGGTTTAAGACCTGAAGATGGAGTTACGGCTTCGAAAGATGTCGTCTTAAATGATACAAGAAGTCACGTGACGGACCTTATTAAGGTAATATTATAATAAAACACTTTTAGGTTCTAGTAGCATACAAAACTTCAGCTGGTTATTGAATCAGCGGTTTTTTTGAAGTAGTGAATGTCTACTACAAAGAGTCACTTCACGGACGTAACGCGTGCATTAAAAACATCACTTTATAATTCAGTATTATAAAAATATATTTTATAAAAATCTAGAAGACTACTCCCCCTACTCGCTGATAAAATTGCAAACAGATTATTGTATATTATTATATTTTAAAGGAAATGACAATTAGAGGCACTTGGTTGGAGTAGTGTGGTGTGGGTAACAATGACTCAGATCCTGCGCATGCGCAGAAGGGTATAAAGTTTTTGCGTGAATGACAGGAATGATTTTATGTAATAGAGAGATAAAACCTTTTAAAGGAACAATGTACCTCCTTTAAAAATCTAAAATATATTATTTACACTTAACATAAGTTAAGGATATAATTAAAGTACGTATAAAGGATCTAAGTTGTTTAGATCTCTGTGTATACTAATCTAGGGCCTTTGCCCCTGGACGCTTCGCGACCCAACCCCACCTCGGCCTTCGGCCTTAGATGGCTGCTTCGCTTCGCTCGCAGTTGGAAAATTCGCTAAAGAATCTCGTTAATCTTTGGCTCGTTTGTACATTGGTTTGTAAAATTATGAAACCAGGCTTAAATATATTAACAGTAATTACAAGATTAATTATAACCTCAAATACATGCTTTAAAAACGTGAGAGGCTTTCATTACGATTTTAGTCCTAGTTCTTCTATCTTCTGTCAACTAAAGTTTTGAAACCAGGCCTAAATATAGTAAAAATTATTGCAGGATTAACATAACCTCAATACTATATTTCAGAAATGAGCCAGGCCTATACTACAAAATTGACTATTAGAATTTATCCATCTTTGCCAAGTTTACCTTTTTTTACAAAATAAATTGTTAAATCAGGCCCAATTAATTCTAATTCAAACGTGCTAAAACAGTATAAATTAGCTTGTTTTTTAACAGTAATTAAAAACTATCCAATGAACAGCTGATTTTGGGTAATACTCAATCTCAGTTATATTCCACTCTGTTTCCAACGTGCTGAAACAGTATAAATTGGCTTGTTTATAAACAGCTGTTTTGATCGCTTTATTTACTATTTCGTTGTTATTTTGTAACCAACATGGTAACCCATAAGACCCTATGTTAACATTTTTCAACTTTTTAGATTGAAAAATATATTTTCTCAAAAAATTTCGTTTTTTCACGAAATACAACTATATGGGTGTACTTAAAAATCAAAACTACACCAAAATACAAAATTTCTTTGAATTCATTAAAGCCGCTTTCGAGATCAGCGACAGATAAAAAGATAGATACAAGAATTGCTCATTTCAAGTAATATGATAGATTTAGAAGACTTAATAGTCAAGTTAATAATTTGTCTGTTATTCAAAGTATTGTTCACAGTTGTTAACTGCCGTTCTTTGTTGTCAATAATTATTACTGTGTCTTTTTTTTAAGTCGATTAAAAATAGGAATGTTTCAAGTGTACCTATACCAATCTATTCAAATTTTTCAAACTACAAATTTAAAAAGTCTGAAATAAAACAATATTATAAACATAATACTTATTTGAGAAATAAGAAATGTTGAACTGAATCCCATTGACACGGTTAAGTCATTTACACTCTTCTATGGTTTCACATAAAGTTTTAAATTAATCTCACTAATAATATTTAAATTCTCCTCAGTCCTGAGTTTCAGCTAAACATAACTCAGTTTTATGAAACGTGTTCAGATTTAAAATTTTATTTATGGAAATCAAAAGATTTGGTTAGCAAAACACAACCCGATTCATCATCCCTTGACAGGAGTGGCTCTGTGCATTCTAGATATTTTATAAAAACCCATCTGTCTTTCTTTCCACAAATATCATGCAGTGCGGTAAGTTGGTAATATATAATGTTCTTTTTGGGAATAAAATATAAATGCTGTGTGAATGAAAGATAGCTTGATGTCTGAAGATGAAATATTTACCCCACAAATAACTTAAAAGCCGACTCTAGGTTTTTGATCAAACGGTAATTACAAAAATTATAAACACTTATTTGATAAATGGACTTTTACTTAAATACCTGTACTATATACCAGTAAGACTATAATAAAGAAGGGGGAGCAGCGTGTAGCCCAGGTAAACAGATAGCCAGTAACTAGGATTAAACCTTTTGAGGTTCCAGCTGTAGCAGACTATGATTAGAAACATTAAAATAGCTTATTTCGCAAATACTTTATTGTATAAAATATCTATTATGATACCAGGAAAGAAATACATAATACAGGAAACTCGTAAAATGAATTAATTTGAAGTTACCATGAAAGGAATAAATTACTAAATGTAATGTATAGCCTTAACACATAATGTATAGTTACAATACTTTTTCCTCCGATGATCTCATTAGGATAACTACTAATGGAAGTTATAATAAGTCCAAGGAATTATGATTTTTCTTCTTCAAATTAGTGGTGTTATTATTATTATTATTATTATTATTATATATAATTATTCTGTACGTGTGTATGTCACTGAACTCATCCTAAACAGCAGGACCAAATTTGATGAAATTTTGTGTGTGTGTATAAGTGGGTCCCTGGATAGTTAGGATTCACAATTGGAAGAGGTTGAAATGTCGTTGCTATCCCTGTATAATTAATATAAATTAAACTCCCTACAAGCTATAAAGCTAAAATTACGTAATATGCAATATTATTTTTTAAGGAATATACAAAATTATTTGCAATTTAATTACTTACGTCAAAGGTATTTAATGGATTAACTACCCTTAAAATGTAATAATAATCCACTTACTTTTTCTGTATTCTCAAAAACTAATCAACTAATTTTAGTAAAATTTCACAATTTACTGATATTAGTACTAGGATGTTTTTAGAGAATATTGGCACTACAAACAAACAGATTTAAATGTGGTAGCTGCCCTTATACTATAAAAATAAATTTCACTAAATTCCTACAAACTACAAATCTAAAATTATTTAATATTATTCTTAATTGATATAAAAAAAACCTTTGCAATTCGATTACTTAAGTCAAAGGGATGAAATATGGGATAACCATACTTAAAATTTAATCAAGTAATAGCGAAGTGCATTGCTAGGACTACTAGTTTCATATAAATATAAACTTTGAATTAGTTATTTAGAAAATTGATTGACCTATTGGTTTGTAAAATATCAGCCAGTTTTATTTAGACTTTCTGGTGGGCGTTAGGCCTAGGCTTCACAGACCGGATTTTACTGCTTATAAGAACAGTATGTCGTTAGACACAAATCTTGGAGATAAAGATTTAAAAAAAACTTACAAACTGCAGACTGCATAGATATAAATAAGTATAAAAAGTTTAAAAGAAGAATTTTTTATTTTTTTAAATATTGACTTAAAATGTTTTAAATGTGGCGAAAGTTTTTAATTTTTTTAATCGGCAAAGTTTTGTCTGCAGGAAATAAACTGCCGTTGTGAACAAT
>JAGFPH010007876.1:11825-28680 GCA_018207615.1 Philaenus spumarius | reverse complement strand
TAAGGTCGGGAGTAGCAAATGAGCACCGATCATGGTCCCTAGAACACATTTTGGGGTGTCATTAAAATGCATATATATGTATAATATGTATATATGTTATGTGTTCGCCCTCTAGCGGCCGCACTTTAAGTCCGATTTGGTCCAAATTTTGTACACATGTTTTTTGTGTAAATCCCTCGGACGAGTTCGTTAGGCAAAAAAAAAAAAAAAAATCAACAACCGGAAGCACGTTTTTTGACCGAAAGTAACAATGTTTTTTAGATTTTCCATTTTTTAGACGAGAATAAATTTTTTAGACTGGTTTCTAAAGGATAAACTTGGGATATTATTTTGCACATTTTGTTTTTTTACGCGACCTTATAGCTCGCTTGGTTCCCCCAAAATCGATCAAAACGTAAAATACCATTAAAAGTACCCGGTTCAAAGCCACATGGTGGATGTTATCTTCTCATCCGAGGCCAACGGACTTCTTTTTATGCTGCGAGTGTAACGAAGGAGCGCGTGAGTAGAAGCTGGAGGCTTAGTAGCAATCAAATTCTACTAATATATTTCGTACACACAAGCAGCTATTCAGCACCGTCGTGAGTAGACCTATTTCCCATATTGTTGGTTGAGACCCTAAAACATAGGCCTATAAACTTAATTTTGGAAATTTGCTTAACTCACGTCAGCGGTTCAGCTGCGTGGTCGTATTATTTTGTTATTTTTCTATTCGAGTTTCCAATTAAATGAATACAGCTCGTGGTTTACCCTCCGAAAATTAGTAGTTTATCAAAGTTAGCTTTTCAAGCAAGTTTGTGCTCTAAAATAGATTGTTTTTTGTGTTGTTATTTTAGGGATTCCAATTTAGGCAAAAAAAACCATACGTTTTCATAGATTTTTATGGTTGATTGAACATTGCAATAACGTACGCATATAAGAGGATGGTGCGATAAAACATTTTTAGAGTTTTTTCTCCTAAGATAAAAGTTTAGTTTTTTTTTATTTTAGTATTAGCCTATTACGAAGATCGTGATGTAGAGTTTTTAATAAAATAAAAAAATATTCCACAAGAATAAAAATTTTCAGCAGAAAATTACTGTTACCATCCAAAAGTAAAACTATGTGGAATGCGTACCGGGCTCAAATAAAATGGATGGCACATACTGAAAGTTTATAAAAGCAAAATATACCAGACACAAATCTTACCTTAATTCCGAAGTCGAGATATCTGAAATTTTTCTTAACAGGTTATTGGATGAATACAATTAATGTACACATTTATAACAATAACATTTGTTTATTTAAAAAAAAGAATTGATACGCCCTTAATATAAAATAATGAAATTGTATACGCCCCAAAATGACAGATTGATTTATTTATTTCCCTCCCTTACAAAAATTAAAGAAAAACCCACCCTGTATTTAATTATATATTTTAAAAATTAATTTACTTAATTAATCCAAGAAAATAAACTTTAAAAATGGTACAAATGGTCTTAATGATTAGTTTATAATAGTACTTACAAACTATTTGATATATTTTATGTTGGCCAACGTTTATTAAAAGAAAATATGCGCATTGTATGTAATAAGAAAAAAAAAACTGCAATTCCAAAAGTATAAACAAAATAAAATAATGTAAAATTTTGTACTCAAGGTATTATTAGAATCATGACGTCATTATAAGTAAAAAGAATTTTGATTTCTGACTCTTGGAGTCTGTGGTGTTAAAAATAGGTACCTCGCCGCCCTTATTATTTTATAAATAACATATATATATATAAATATTGCAACAACATACTATTTTTAGTTAGATGAAAAGTTAAATAGCCTTTTTTATATTTCTGAAAAAATCACTGACTTTGCCTAACTTATTATAAGTTCATACTGATTTAAAATAGCCTGTTTCTGTTTATTTTTATAAAGAGTTATTTATTGATCAACCGAATTCACTTAGTTTAAGACAGCGTAGAAATAAGTTGTAGTTGCGGAGGTGGAATCACATTTTATTGCAGTTGCATATTGATAAGAGCTGAACTAAGTAGAAACTTGTAGTAGGAACCTAAATCAGGAAGTTAAACCAGATTTCTCTACAAAACCAGAACATAATATAGGCATTAGTTACTTTAAATAGCCAAAGATAAAATATTATGTCAGAATGAAAATACAGCACGTTTACAGCAGGCATGTTGTAATTTGGCTTGTTGTAAACTGTTTGAACTTGCCAATTTGGTCTAATATGACGTTATAATTCATAAGTTTCACTTTAGTTTAATATCAAGGATAATTATTGCAGAGTTACTCTTTGTTTCTAGCAAACTGAAACAATTATACTGTTTTTTAATTGACTGGCTGAATTATACTTTTACAGGGACTCTTTAGAGCACAAAATATAACTTGTAGGTAATCACACATGTGTTCACTTTAGTTTAAATTATGTATTTTTCCAGGCTAATTATTAAAATCACTGTTTAGACTATTTAGAATAGTTGTAGGCTTTACAAAATATCAAAATTTACAAAATTTATATGGTTAATTAACTTACAAATTGCTTTAGCAAAATACAATGGCTTACACGTAACAAATAGCAACTAATAGTAAATGACATATGCAATTATTGGAAAAATTCAGACATCGTAGACTACATGCTACATATTAAGCAAAAATAGAAATTTTACCTGGTATACAGCTATTAACTCATTTGTAGAAGAAAGAATGGAACTACATGTTAAAAGTCGCCAGGCAAGACTTGACCTATTGAACGCGTTGAAAGTCTATCTCACTAATGAACAAAAATGGCTAACGTAGCCAGCGGCTATTTCGTGCACGAGAGTCCAGACGGTGCTGCCGGTGGTGAGATAACGGAGTACTACATGCCCCTGCGGGCTACTGTGTATGTAACCGCAATGCATAGGTGTATGAAAAAAAGGAGTTATCGGGCAAGATTAGGGCGAACGTTACATTACTTACAGACTTTTTATAATTTTAAAGAACTATTTATTTAACGCAGATGACAAATTTCGCAAACGGGTTTGTTATGCCCTTCTAAATGTTATAAACAACATTTTAATCAATTTTCAGCTTTAGCACTATATAAAGGCGTTTAAATTGAACTGCGCCTCCCGTTTACAATTTATAAGATTTATTTAAAAATTTCACTTTTTTTGTCGGACTAATTATTTGCCCCAATTTTTTTGTCGGACAATTAAATCATTGATCACAAAATAAGACACTTTACATACCCTATTTTGTCCGACAAAAGGTCATAAATATAAGGGTTGCATGAAACCCTTAACTTTAAGGCGTCCGACAACAAGTATGCCCCGACAATTTTGTCGGACAAGGTTACCACTTAGTTATATATATATTTTATAAACGATTCTGAAAAAATCAGGAGTTAGGTACTAAATTTTTTTACGCCATAACTTTGCCATTTTCGGGGTGTCGGACGCGCAGAAATGACCAATCATATTTGTCCGACAAAATATTTTTCGTTTTCTACATAAAACAAACTTTTGATTAAAAGAAATATTATTGTTTAGGTTATAAATTTTTTTTACCGCATCAAATCAATGACTTTGCCGGGTTCTCAAAGGAAAACGCCTCACTACCGAGAATTGTTGCAAATAAAAATGTTGTCCGACTCGACTTAAATAAGAAATATACAAAGTCTCAAGAGTTAGGTAATCATAAAATTTTAAAGGCCTGGGCCCTAGGACTATTAGCGACTCCAGCGCTTCACCCTGTGGCAGTATCTAAACAGTGGAGTTTCTTGCAGCTGACTGATTGGACATTGCCTAGTTCAAAATAATTTTATAAATCTTTATTTTGTAATTGCGTGGAGAGAAAAAATCTGAACATTCTTTATAAAATTGTGTATCCAGTTTGCGTTTTACTTTTAATTGTTCATTTTTATTGTGTGAGGAAAAAATTTAAACCTGGTACTTAGAAAATGTCGATTGCATAACAAATAAACGTGATTTAAAAAAGGTTTAAAACCCAAAACGGTTGTGATTGCGGTTAAAATGAAACCTAGCAAACAATTATATGATGAAAAATAAACGATATAAATGGTTTTAAATTTAACATTCCTCTTACGGGATAAAAATCCAAGACGGCTGCCACTACAGCAGACCCTTGACGTCATTAACAATAGGCTAATTAAAATTAATTTGCTTGGGATTAAATCTGATTGATTAAAATGTATTATCTCTCAGAGAGCCTCAACGGTAAATGTACTAGATTATAATATCTAGCCTTTAGCCTTGGAGGTCTCCTTTTTTATTTGCATTTTTTTATAGGCGAAACACCTGGGTGGTTATCATCGCCTTTCCGGTTTTTGTTATGCCTAATGAAGTGCGTATGTTTTTGTATATTAATGTAGTTGGCTTTATGTTTTTTATGCAAAGGTTAATGTTTTTTTTTTTTTTTTTTTTTTTTTTAAGTTTTCTTTTTTTTTATTTTTTTTTTTTTTAGGTGTTTTTATTTGTTGTATTCCAGTTATAAGCAATTTAAAGTTTTGTTTTATTTACATGGACAATGTAAGGTATTATTTTTATATTTATCAGCGTACTCCTAATTACATCTTTTTGTAAAATTTTGTTAAAGTTTATCTTTTTTGTTTTTTGTACAACTTGTTTAGTCATTAATTATTATTTGTATTATCTACATTGTAAAATGGAACAATAAATTTTAAAAAAATATTTACTTTATGTGAAGCTACTAAAGAATATCTTTTACAACCACCTTTGTTGTAATGTTACTTTTAAACTAACCTTTGAAATAGTTTGAAAGAAGGTTGGGATTAGAGATTTTAAAGTAATTAAAAATAATACCTAATCCTAATTCGTTTATTTGTCACTTAACCCATATACCACTAGAAAACATTTAATAGTTTCACTAAGAATCCATGAAAATGTAGATTTTTTCACAAGTTTACACAATATACAATTTAAGAATAACACCTAATTGTCCAATCCATGCTGTATTATATTGAACTAAGCACACAGGGAAATGAATAAGCCTGATATTATATATTCAACTTACAAACCCGTACAAATTAGCTCAGGGATTTTGGTTGGATTACCTTAGGCCAATTAATGGAAACGTAATTGCGTTGTGAACAAACAGAAAGTTGGAAGCTGATGGAAGATTAAGCATTAATATCCTAGTAATTCAATGAGTTTCTTCAGCGAACTGACATTCTGTTTCTACTTTACGAAATCGTTATATGAAATGTATTATTAATAATTATGATTAAGGAACATCTACTTTATATACACATAGTCAATATCTTTAGGACTAGTATTATGTAATCTTTAACATACTTATCCTTTATTTAAACTTATGATGAATTATGACGTACCGTTGTTGAAAAAAAAAACAATACCGTAAAGAAAAATATACAACAAAAGATGAGAACAACTATAATAACACACAAAGTCAAAAATATATTAAATAACCGGTATCAGAAACTGGAACATACTATCTCACAAACATATTTAAATTATTAAACAGATTCACAGTGACTTCATGATTTTAAACTAGGAGTTACCTAATAAATATTACTGTTATTAGCTAGAGATAAAACCATTCGATTGATTTCGAAGAAATTTGCACCAAACACGTCAATTAGGCCTTTATAGATGCACGAACAACCTTTTTTGAAAAATTTTGAAAAACAACCCCCTTTATGGCCAAAAACCAGTAAAAATCAGTTATTATTATTATTAGCTAAACGGAAATTTTTAGAAAGATGCGGTTTTTTGCATATGGTATGGTACATTAAAGACTACAAATAAGCCAAATTTTATCAAAATCGTTAGAGCAGTTTTTTTATAAAAAAATAATAACAGTTCTTTTTAGGGGGGCCTTTTTGCCGAAAAGGGGGTTGTTTTTCAAAAATTTTCGAAACCGTTTTTCGTGCATCTATACAGGCCTAATGACATATCTGGTGCAAATTTGTTTGAAATCGATCTAATAGTATTCGCTCTAGCTTTGTATATATACAGAATAACAGACATTTTGTAAAAAACACTTTTTTGTACTCTGGGGGTCCCAAAAAGGAAATTTCCACAAAAATCTCAACATCGATTTTTTTTTGCGATCACTATACTTTTTCTATACTATAAAAAGTAAAATGAAAGACACTACAGAGCTGCTTTATAAAAAGGAAATATAAAATTTAGAGTAAGCTACGTAACAAAACATTTGTTGACGTAACTCATGTATCACTGAAGATGGCGATATTGTCTTTGAAACTAGTTTGAAATAAATGTATTATCTTCAATTATTTGTTTTCAGTATTTATATGTCAACAACATTCAATGTATATAATAAGTTATATCCATTAAATCAGTACAAAGATATACCTTTACCATAAAATTTGAGAAAATGTTCAAATTTACTTAGACATAAGATATTAACATAA
Source organism: Philaenus spumarius (assembly GCA_018207615.1). Taxonomy (NCBI): domain Eukaryota; kingdom Metazoa; phylum Arthropoda; class Insecta; order Hemiptera; family Aphrophoridae; genus Philaenus; species Philaenus spumarius. Next base: position 22,268 of record JAGFPH010007876.1, on the reverse strand, counting down.
AATGGGACCAGGCAGTTGTTAGTTGGTCCATTTTCCTCACGCTATTTATTATTATGTTTTTAAAATGTAAAAAAAAGAAAGAACGTTATTTTGGAGTACCTACAATATTCTTTACAAATTATGTGCATCCTTATACCTAACATAATTTAACAGAAAACCCAAATCCTTTCGCTGGTACATAAACTTAAATATTTTTAGGCCTTAAAACCTAATTAAACAACTTAAAACAATACTACAAAACAGTAGGCATCCCATTAACCATTAGCTTTTAATGTAGTAAACGTGCTGTTATTGGTAAATATCTTCCTTCTTTAAAATGAACGTTTCCAAAAGAGCTTTTTCAAATATCCTTTACTTGCTGTTGCAAAGTTCGCGGAAAACATAAGCTGCTGTTCAACAATTACTTCTAACCAATGATAGCCTTTGACATATAATAAAGTCGATTTTAAACCAACTAAACTGTGGAATAAATTGTCTTTTGAGTATGGCGCTGATAACAGTTTGAATTTTTCTAAAACAACTCATTTATTTTGCGGAATCTCAACGGTGCGGAAAACTGGCGTAATGATAAGTAATTTTTGCATCTTGCTTATACGCGTTTATCTCATAAATGGTAAATGGCACTTTATAAAAATGAAGTTAATTTTCTTTATAGTGATATCTGCATTTTAGTATTATTGAGTGTCCACCAAGATTGCTGGTGATACAATTTAAAGATGAAGGTTTATACACTAGGCTTGGAGGAATGTACTAAAAGCTATTATTTAATAAACAAACAAAAAATCAAATTTCTAATAAAATGAAAAAAATAATACAAATTGCATTCTTACCCCGTCTTGGAACTTAACGAGAGACCCTTTTCGGACACTTTGGACTGTTGATGTAGTAAGGGTTTTACCGAAAATATGTTTTGTCCTATTAGAACAGGTGTTATTATTTCTTATGTAAGTTTCTTTATTTAACAATAAACATATTTTTTTACTCCAGTCAGTAAAATACTTATTGCTGTTATGTACAACGTTAAGTTTCTAATGAATAGACTAGTTTTGTTTCATTTAATGAAAGTTGGAAACAGGGATAGTGAAATAACCCCTCATATCATCGAAACATTATTTGCTTATCATTTAAATTTTGGGGAGCTGTAATTTCTGACTTCGTTCTTTTGCGGTCGGGTCTGCACTGTTGTGTTAATCTAACAAGGAACTTTCAAATAAGGTGTAACTCGGGATGGGCTTTCATTTAAAAAACAAAAGACTTCCTAAGTGGGCCGTCCCTCGGTCTTGCTAAACACAAGTAAAATACGTCAAACTATTGGTTATAGTGACACACACATAACTGCACAGTTTCATTGCGTTTTGCTTAGTAGTTTTAGTTATATTAAATATATTCCACACTTTTGGATGACCCTGTATATTGCACATACTCTTGCTGGACATACATGCACGTAAAACAATATAAACACAGTTATTTTTGTTACTTTTTCTATAAGAACTAAAGTACACTATATAATGTGAAACTTGCCTTGACGACTACAATGGAGTAACGTAAGTATGTAATGTGATCAAATATAATTTCTACTTTATATTCTTCTAAATTTACACTTAGATACTAATAATGTGTATTTTATTCAGAGAAAAATGACTAAACAATATATTAGTTGAAGTTACTTCAGTCCAAACTGTCTTATAGGTTTAATAAACTATTCTTGGCATAGCATTTTGCCACAACCTTATAACGGAGGCTGCTAGTACCTTCCACCGTTCAACGTCAGAGTCAAACTACTGTGTCCATAACGTAAGGGATTTATGCTGTTCCGTGGTGAAATAAATTTTGATATTTTCTGAAAATGTAGGCTTTGGACGACAGGTGAACTTCACTGTAAGCATTGTACTAGATCTTGATTATTTACGACAATTAAAACCACTAGGCTAACTACCCAAGCCAGTTAGAATCTTGTTAATGTTAATGAAATTAAGGTATGGTAATTAATTTAGAATATGATATAAATAATATATATTTATGTAAATTATTTACTCCAAGGTATCGACATTTTAATTATTATTACAATCATGTTATTACTATTATTATTATATACAGTATATTAAAGTAAAAAGTAAAGAGGTAAAATGAATAAAATTTAATTTTGAGAAGAATTAACCGTGTATGTGAACCGAAAATTATATTAATCAGGCAAGTGAATTATAGTCGATTTTAAAATAATTTTAAAGTAACAAGTAAAAGTAAAACCTATCAACATATTATCAGTTCTGTATTATTTGTTAAAGGGACAAAACACCAGAAGAAATATCTGAGCAAACTTAATGTATTGCCAAGATTTGTAATGTTATCTATACATATAAAATACAAATACTACTCACTGACTCACTCATCACGAAATCTCAAAAACCACCAAACTGATTGGAATAAAATTTGGTATGTAGCTTACTCTTGAACAGTAGGTGCTCGCTAAGAAAGGGATTAAAAAATTTGAAATTTTATGGGGGTTCGGAGAGGCCAAAGATACTAAAAATCCCCATAAGAAATACGTAGTATAATATATTTATTGATATATTTGTTTGGTTAATATACAATTAACTTTGATTTGTCTATCCGTGCAAAGCCGGATCGGGATAGCTAAATATAATAATTAATACTTTGGATTTGGTGTTCAATAAAAAAAGAACACATTACATAATTTCCTCCACAGGCATGTTTACCAGTCAGTTTAATTTCCCAAGCCCAAAGATTATTCCTTCCTTCGCTTCTACGATGGCAACAAAAGACTCGACAATAGAGAAGAAAATTGCATTACAGACCTTTATGAAAAGTCAAGAAGAGAACTGTTGTAACCAGTGCTCTGTTGTTACCGTACAATGAGCTTTGCAATTTAAATTACGTTTTTACTCCACCAAGTTGGCAACACTGAAATCGTTTCGTGAGTGTAATGAAACACGTTTTATAAGATGTTTTTTTTTTTCAACCAAATTATTAATCTTGTGTACTTAATGTTAATAAGAGAATTTGGAAGTGAAATTTCGTAAGTTACAGGTGGGTATGTTTTTTTACAAATATGTAAAACTATTCGCATCTTTTAACTGTTTTCGTAAGGTTAAATGATTATTTAATTTGAAAAAGTTAAATAATTATATTGATTTGATTTGTTCGTGTAGTATTTATTTCTAACCGCTCATTTGAGCACAAAGTGATGACTTCAGTCATAAATAAAAACACCTCTCCATATCCTCTCTATGTATACATATATATTTATATATTCATATTTATATATAGGCCTACATATATATATATATATATATATACATATATGATTTTTAATAACACCCCAAAACGAGTTCTAGGGACCATGATCGGTGCTCATTTGCTACTCCCGAATGGGTCTTACCATAAGGGCCACTGCAATAGCTCATTTTTCGCTAATAACGCCTGACTTTTATCTATAAGTTTTTTGAGAAGAAAATGGCGATTGTTAGGGTAGCTAGGCTTGTTAAACATGTTTATGTGTAATGCTTTCTTTATTAGCGATAGGAAAGATGAGCTATTGCAATGACTCTTATGGTATGGTCGGGAGTGGACAATTAGCACGGATTATATTCCCCAGGACGCACTCTAACGGCCGCATTTTGATCCAAATTTGGCACACACGTTGGTTTTCTAAGTCACTCAGATGAGTTCGTTAACCAAAAAATCTATCAACCGGAAGCACGTTTTTTTAAGGAAGTAAAATCTGTCTCGTATATTACGGCTATGTCTAAGTATGGTGCGTTATTTCACATCTGGCATTGCTGACAACAACACAATACTAACATAACTTTGACACTGTTGGGAAGTTTTCTTCATAGATATATTTATAATCAGTATAGATATTTGATGTATTATTTATTTATAACTCAGAGAGACAAAATTTTTCTTCAATGAACAATAAATAACTTATTGGTTTAAAACAACAGAAAGGTTACAGAACCTCATATTATACAAATGGAGCATATTAGCCTATTAAAATATACTTTTTAGAAACGTTTTAGTAATCAATCACAAGTAGAATAATTAATAAACTTTTTCTTTAGTAATACTTAATGAAGACAAAAATTAAACATAAATATCACGTAAGTTATAAAATAACTTTCCTTGTTAACTGTAGTATTTGCTTAATATAATTATTTCATCACTTTTATTGTAACTAGGCGTGTAAAAATCTCAGTTTGTTTCGTAAGATTTTTGTAACATTTTTTTCGTAATTTTGTGTTTTTTTGGTTAGTACATTTATGCAGATTCTTTCGCACCATACATTTGCTGAAACAAAATATTCGTAATTAATGGCAAGAAAGCATTTCTGGTAAATATAAATTAAAGAAAGCAACATTTTAATACTCACTAGCTGGACGTGCGTAGTATTAGGAGTACTTAACTGATTTAATACGTTGATTTAGTTCAGGTTTATTTATTTATAAATAACAGTTTATGACACTTGCATAATATGGAATGTAAACAATCAAGCTAAGAGCTGTCATGTTAGTTAAAACAGATTGTTGATAGATGACGCCTTTCATTAGGAACCATATAAAGTATAATATAAACCTATTTCAAATTAATTTTTGTAACGAAAACATGTATTTTGAGGTGTTTGTCTATTTTTCGTCAATGGCGGGGAACATAATCTATAAAGTGATGCTTGAATAATTAATTAAGATCAAGAATTAAATGAGATATCGTTTATTGACAAAAAAATGCATTCGAAAAATAATGTATAACGATTATGTGATAAACAAACAAGAATAAATTAATGTTTAGAATTAGGTTAAGATCCTGCATACTCAGTATTTACGAAAAAGTTTATTTTTTTATAGAATAAAGTACACTTCAAAATAAAATAACTATGAGATCAGTTTAATACATATGTTTATCCTTTCATTACCTATAATACATCTGCAATGCGCATATTTAATCTTTAATACAGAAATAAAGGTTAAATTATTTAGAATAAATATTATTCAATAAAGCTGTGTATGGCGTTAATAATTTGGTTTGTTATCTGAAGTTGTTTTCCCTTTGAAACGTGCAGGGCTTGATTTAAAATAGGCCCGGTAGGCCCAGGCCTATATGTGCGAAAGCTCCCAGTGGGCGCACGGCCGACAGAAAAAAAATATATTAAAAAATATCTAGAAATAAAAATAAATAACCATAACTTTACATATTTTTTGAATTGATTACAAAAAAATCATTCTGATTTTGAAGTTCGTTGCAACAAATAATTGTTGGTAAAGTTAAACTATTTTTCAACATTACGCATCAACTTCGTTACAACATTGATCTCAAACACGGGAGAACTGGCTGTAGGGATGTCGTCGAGCGGTACGCATCGTATTGCCACTGCCACTATGCTGGCTCGGCGCTACTGCTCGGAGTGATTAGGCCATTCTTTGTTGCGGGAATGCTCTGCGGGTTGGATCGTTTTGTTTCAGTTCCACAAACGTGAGCTCACTATTTAATACATAAAATTACTAAAAGTGTATTAAGACGGCATTTTGTTAATTAAGCCCGGAACCAAGTAAATTGCATCGTAGAGTGGTGTTTAAGCAATTAACATATAGGCCTGATATAGTTTTTTAATAAAGGTTTTTGGGGAAGTAACTTTAACCAGATTAGGGGGCGGAAAAATTATTGAGCCTAGGGGCGCCAAAATGCTAAATCCGGCCCTGGAATCGTGCGTTTCTAGCATCCGTTGAAATACGATTGGATATTAGTTGTTTCCAGATCAAAGATTTTCCACGCAGAAGCCTTGGTTTGATTAATTTGTTTTATTCTTATATAAGCCTTTGGGATATTGGTAGTTGCCAGTATATCACTGACAATATATACGCGTACATACAAGTTTTCGGGTTTTCTTCACTCTTCTATTTGAATTTTTTAATGCAATTCAATCCAGTACAAATTTTATTAAAATTACTTAGCAGATAAAAATATTTGTTACTTTATTCTGTTTTGTGTTCTGTTGTGATTTTTTTGCTTTTGGTATTATCATGTTTTACTATTTGTTTCTCTTTATCGGAGTTTTTTATACGCAAAGTTTATCGTTATTAATAATTAGTTTCAAGTTTATGGTGATATCTGCTTTTTCATGTTGATCAATTTTAAGATATCAACTAATTTTATTTCTATTGTTAAATATTTTTAGACGTGGTTATACTAGTTGCATGTAATTTTGTTTAAGTTTTCCTGATTTTCATTGTGTATGAATGTGTATGATTGTTTTGTTCAGTTTTTGTTTTCTATGTTACGGTTGTGAGCTTCATGTGCGTCGTGTATGCAGGTAATTGTAGCAATACTTTCGTTTATCTTAATAATAATAACAGAATGTATAGTTATTTTGATGTACAGTTTTCAGGATATAGATTTGTGTAATAGTTCGTGAGCTTGATAGCTAAATAAAAATGTCTAATGTTTCTAAAAAGCGAGTGATGTTTACCTAAAACTTATTATTCTAAATAAATGGTTTCGCAAACGTGTCGATAAAAAATCTGAGAGTCTGAAGAATCTAATGAAGTTACTAACTACCTCCTAGTTTCAATGCGGATTAAAGCATGCAACTGCACTGAATAATGTTAGATTTATATATAGAGAGGTTAGAACTACTGAGAACTTTTTCAAATGCAAGTTGTATTCCCCAAGTTTCTGTATTGAGGAGGAAAAGAATATAAATGTAATTTCCAAGTAGATTGCACACACGGTCCACCAATCATCAATAAAAGATTCCTGCCTGATGTTTTTGTAGTGCTAGGCCTATCGCTTAGAAGTTCCAGTCTGACATCTCTACATTCTTTCCCTTTCCTTATAATAATTAATTAAAATGAAATTTATAAACAGTAGAACATCTTTAGTTTTAAAGAAGCTGCAAAATCTGAAAGAAAAACTGTTTCCATCATCATATTAATTAAAGTAATTGCTGTTATTTTGTAGGTTTAATTTCTTCCACCGCCTATTAAATATAATATCCTATTAAATAAACGGAGAAAGTGTGGATACTTTATTTTAAAAGTGTGGATACTTTATTTTATGTGCTTGCTAAGTTTCAAAACTATTTCTGACACCATTACCACACATTTTGAACAAATTATTTTCTTACTTGAATTCCTTCGATATCGTCTGTTTTCAATGACACGTTTTCCATGTCCTCATGATACATTGGGTACATTATAGAATCCTTAACTTGAGAATGATCTAATCCTAATACGTGGCCAATCTCATGAACCGCCACTTGAAACAGATCTGAAAACCAAATAAACTTTCATAATGTTCCATTTAATTAGAACATTTAGTCGTAAGTCTGGGTGTCAACGGCTTAACACGTTCACTGCTAAGGACGCACATGTGAGCTGGACACAGAACACTACGAAAAGCGGCCGACGCACAGTTAATTGCACGACAACCCCCATATTGGAAGAATTTTCAATACACAATGCATTGCATGCTATGGACGCACATGTGCGACCCCTTTAAAATATTAGTGATTATTACGTAGAAAGGTTCAAAAATAAAAATTTCTACTCATTTAGGCTATAAATATAAAAAATAAAAGATCAGTTCTTAGCATAGGAAATACGAAATTTGTGTAGCACAGAACGTGTTCAGTACCATGATTTTAAATAAACAGAACAATTTCAACTTAAATAAAACTAAATCTGACCTTATTAATTTACTAATTAATCTGTTCGAAACACCACATTTATGTTAAACTTAATGTTATACACTTTACCATATTGGTCTCTTTTGCCGATGCCAACCGTCCAATTCAAAGCGTTGAAGAAATGTACATATGCATGTGGATAAGCAGCTGCGTGGGCTAACTCTTGATTTTCGTACGGATTGGTACTTAATTTGAAGATTAATTGACAGTTGTGGTGTGCCTCTTCAAAGCTTAAATGGATATTTGCGACTCCTGTTGTAACTCTTCTGAATGTTAACGGGGTCACATCGGACCACTTGGCAAAAGCACGTTTAATTACCTTAGCTGTGTATTTATGACTGATACTTTTTGGATCGTTTTTAATCTCGTAAGTGAGGTTTGTAGTCGGCCACTGTCGGTCTGCCAAAACACACAAAATTAAATTGTACATATATAAAGGTATGTGTTTCCAAAAAATAAAATATGTAAACCCACTATTAGGAATAAAATTCCATTTGAAGAGAGAGGGAGGGGGAAATGGTTAAATAACCCTTAAATAACACTTAACCCATACGCACTCGTAATAAACATTTCTACATGGTGCATTACAATCTGTATAAATATACTCTGAATCGTAAACCTATAACAAAACAGAAGTTAATCAAACTACAAAAAAGTCATAATAAAGTAAAAATAAAAAAACGGAGTTTCAAAATAACGGAACATGTTGCAACATAAAATTAAAAAAGCAATTTCAAAAAATCAAATTTATATGAATTCAATAAATGTATTTTAAAATGTTGTGAATTTAAACTTCTTCGTCAAAATACAACAAAACCACTTATAAACAACGTCCTCGGTCACATTCATACATCACACACTTCAAGTAAAGATATCAGCGCGCCATGAAACGTAGCTTGTATTTGTTCTGGATGCAACCGAACTGCATCAGATGATGATGTACACTGGTCTGATAGGGTTGGAAGTTGAGAAATTTGAAGACCATCGTCTGAAACCTGGGATTGGGAAGCTGGCTGTATTTCCTCCACACGTTGAGTTGTCAGGTAAAGGTGTGAGAGTAATGAGAACATCAAAGTGGCCTCTCGTCAGTTCCCCAGTAAACCTTACCCTCCCTACTCCCTCAATCGGTTCGCCAAAACTCTCCCACAACAAATAACCATCTCTGTACACCTGAAATTCATTAAAAGTATTTCGGATGCTGCTTGAATTTCACAGGAGTTACACAAAATTTACCGGTTTACTCGTATCCGCGATATATTCTTTATTTGTTGAATAAATATCTCCTGTTACGTTTAATGTATATGGTTTGAACTTGCGCCAATTGTTTGAAACATGACTAACAACTCTGGTCCTCACCTCAAACCCCACTGAATCGTGTCATGTAAAATTAAAGCCAAAGAGTAGAATAAGCATTGGCCACCTGGCCTAGAAGGAACTTCTCTGTGAGGAATAGATACTCCATTAACGCGTATGACCTCAATTGTTGTAATATGAAGCTAAATTTTATATTTAAGTGAGTAATAATAAGTTACAGTAAAATAAAAGTATGTAATATATTATTTTTCAAAATGTACAAAATGTAAATTTGTTTCTAAACTTCTTTCAGTTAGACATAAATTAATCTTCTTTACAAAACTTAAAATGCACAAATATAACAATTGTAATTATAATTATCCCTTACATATTGAATTATTCTTAGAATTCTATGTAGAGTGCATACACTAGTACCTCACTCCAAATCATTAGTCATTAAATAAATAATGCTTACATTTTAATGATCACTATTTTTGGCATTAATATTATAACAATTATAATAACGTATTATTATATACTATGAATCGTCTATTCCATCTTCACGCTTTGACTTGTGTCTACGCAAAAAGTTTGAGTGACGCCAGATTTCAGAAACATAGTCAAGCGAAAGTGCCCAACGGGCCAATAGAAGTTATCACTTCAAAAAGGATGTACTGGTACATTCATACAACAGAGAAATGTACTTGAAGGACGTTTTTAATGTGTGCTCAGGGGAGATGACGAGAAGCTTTTTTAAATTATTCCTTATAAGTGACATCCCAAATTACCGGGTAAGTTTTTACTTCTTTGGTGAAATATTTGTCATCCATATTTTCATTATAACTATGAAAATAATACCACAAAAATAAATACAATTGTTTACTTATTTCTGTGATCTGAAATGGGTACATAGGCCCCGAAACCGCGGTAATGACATTGTGATTTTAGGATTGGATAAGACAAAAACATTGAGTCTGTGTCAGACCAGAAGGTGAAATTTATACTTATTTGGTCATCCAATGGTATAGACAGGTAGACTTACTATTGATTAATTATATTTTGGGGAAAACAAGTCGTAACTTAGAGTAGCCCTACTATTTTGTACATGATATCCTATTCTTTTATAAAAACACTAACCAACAGTGAAGGAATATTTTAAAATTAATATCCCATTTTTTCCTTCTTTGTTACATACGCTTATGAATACTATCGTTGCATCTGTTCGATGGTCACAGTTAGTCTGGGGATTATGATCAGTGCTCACTTAATGCACCCAACAAAATGAATGAGCCACCAAAGTTTCTGCATATCGTCGTGAATCACCCTGCATATAAAATTTTTAATGACTGCCAAAAACATGTTCAGGGGACCATGATCAGTGCTCACTTACTACACCCAACAAAATAATATTGCAGTGTCATCGGTCTTTGATAATTGTGCAAAGTTACAAA